>JAAXYW010002018.1:0-17511 GCA_036851895.1 Orthonychiurus folsomi
TGTCAAATCTGCGAAGAATATTCGGAATAAAAAATGCGACATAGAATTCGTCGAGAATTCTGCGCATCGTTTCAGCGAATTCTTGTAAACGAATATCGTGGAGAATTCTGTCACCGAAAAGTAAGCGATGTGTTGCTCGGGATCATCACTGTTTCGGTGAGTTAGTAAAACTATTAGAGTGAGTTTTGTAGAGATGGTATGGTGGTACGGTGGAGGATAAGCTTTCATGGTAAGGAACGCTGCTATTGCGGAGGAGTTGAAAATTGTTGGAGTTTCAGACAGCATATAACTTATTTGAGATGATGAACATAATGTTGCTTCTTGTTCTAATAAATTATATGCAAATAACTCTACAATAATTGGTTATGTGCAAATTGTCAATAATATCATTGAATACAAACAATTACCTAGGAAAGTGGGTTACGCTTACGCATCTTTTGCATACTCTGAAATCCTGGCTGCTTGACATTTCCTTCCCTCAAATTCGTCTCCTGAATGATCAATGCCAAGGTATGAGGGAATCCCCATCAATGCAATGCAGTCACTTCTCTTTCATGCCTCTAATTCATATATTCCTGAGTGTTTACTGATTTAAACTGATTTTTAAAGGAGCAAAAAATCCTTGGAAGCAAGCAAAAGTGGATCATTAGCCTCAGAACTTTACGACACGAACTTCCTTTGATCAAATCCTTTTTAGCATTATTATTATTATTATTATTAACTTCACGATTATTGCCAACGAGGATGGTCCTAGACTCTTGACACTCACAAAGGGGACAAAAGAGGCGAAACTTCTTGGGCAGAGATAAATTGGTGACGGCTGGGCGCGCGGTCCACTGATTATTTCATATGCAAATTTGCAAGGGGTTTTCCTTCGCACACTTTAATGTTTGCTGACCAATTATTTGATTCTCTCACTCTCCCCGTCTGTAAATTTCCCTGGGAATTGGGATGAAGATTCATCAATCTATGAATGAAGAAACAAGTTTCTTCACTTTCATTCCACATTCGACTAATGCAGCGCACGCTGGCTGAAATTACGCACGCTGGCTGAAATTAATTCTTGGCGTTAAACAGCGGCGACAAAATTTAGTGCTTATTTTGCAAAAAGATTAAAAATCCTTCACGATTTTGATTAAGTTTGGAAAAAAATGAGAAATATCCTGTCTCATGTGCACTTGTTGATTGCGGAAACATGCCTATAGCGCAGCGTTCCGTATCACCGCGTAATTAACCACACAGTGTGAGACCTAAAACCTTGATCTTAACCTTTCCTCAAGAAACACATTCAAATCACCGGGATATTATCAGTGGCAAGGGGTGCGTTGGATTTGGCATTCATACAGAACAATTCCGCGTTGTTGAAATTGAGGATTGGTTTGGTATCCCGTTCGTCTACGACTGACTCACAACAAAGGAGCGATTATGATTCGTATTGGCATTGTATTGGGTTAAACCTGGACCACCAGGATTGTTCCACCACTGTAAAGATCAACAACAGTGAAAGTGCATGCCAAAGTAGGAGAGTGGAGTGGTGCTATTATTCGCGGATTTTGAGACATGCACGACAACCACGAATGTGTATTAAGCTCTCTCTTCAAGACTTTGATAGTTGGTCCTCATGGTCCATTCCTCACATCCGCGATTTCTGTCTTAAAGGATACCTCAGTTGGCCAAGTTGTCTAAAAAGATATCATTATTCATTGTTCTGTGGACATAACCTCGTTTCTTCGGGCGAACACCGTTACGTGGTTTCCCATTGCGGTCTTCCTACTCAGAAGGACTTCATTTGATCTGTGAACTGTGATTTATACCGTGTAATTCTTGAAGATTTTGAGATTTGAAAATATTGCGTGGTGATAATCAGCAAATTTTGTCTACCAATATTTTCGGATTCGATTTATAACGGATTCCAGTCAGAAGTGAAGAAATCATGGTGAGGTTATTGAATATTTTATAAGTGCACTTCGTAATTCGGATGCGTTTTTGTGTCAGTGTGGATCTGAGCCGTCGCGGGTGGGAGGGAAAGCTTAATTGAGCTTTTAGAGGTGTATGTTTGCACTTGTGATTAGGCTGACCCATTTAATGAGATGACTAATGAGATATTGGATTGTCCGTGCTGGCTAGGTTGTGCCATTCAACTTAATTTCGCATGCTTGATTTATTGAATTTGCTCTTTGTTTTACATGTGATACGAATACGATACGACATGATAGGAAACATGCCGTGTTAATTTCCTTCTGTTCATCTTCCCCGAAATTAAAAGAAATTATTCGGAAATTAAATTTTTTGCTTATAACAGCTGCAGGTCTAAAATCAATCCATATGTAAGAGCAATCGACTTAACATTACCGGCAACTTCTGTTATTTAACTATACTTGAAGTGTTGACTGCTATTGACTCTGAAGAATCAAACGCCGACAAACTCCATATCTGTATTATTTACCAGTTAAAACGTCTGGCCAGTGAAATTATGTTACTTTGGCTTTTTACTTTTTTAGCTGATTCGATTTAAATTTTTACTTGTTTGGTTCTCCTCAATTCCTGTTTTAAAAGCATGTAATTTTGCAATCTGCATTTCAGAAAATCTTTGTTGTTGCTCAACTGGTGCTCACAGTGCTTCCAGCACTAATCCAAGGCGGATATCCGGATAGCAATTGCTGCCCAAACAAATATCCATACCTTCCAGCTCCACCAGGCCAAACACCACCATGTTCAAAGCAGGGATCAACGTTTTGTGAGAAAGTGGATAATTATCCAGTGTAAGGAAGTATTACATTCTTAACCAACTAAGTGATTGCAGTTAGCTATGAGTATGTCATTATCATTATCAAGAATTGACATAATCACATTTGCATCACCTAAATTATTTCCTGACACCAATCCCATATCATGTCAAATTATAGGTCAATCAAATGAGTAACTTTGCAATAACCATGCATTAGGAAAGGTATACTAAAGAACCTAGTGGTATGGTGGTGTGGATGATTGACTCAATCTTTCCATCTCAAGAAATTACATTCACCTTCCTCCACGAGTTAACATATACGCACGCAATGGCAATACTCTCCCCAACAAGCACTACTTCATATCATGTCAAAATAAATTGAACTGTTATGAGGGTTGGGATTAATTGAGAATTGTAATTGTACAAACTACTTGCATTACGCGCCATTGGGTGTTAACAAGTTTGGGCAATAAGCATTTTTACTATTTGCTTGCATTAATAGTAAACTTGATTTAATTAAATAATTTGATTGGATTTGTTTTTTCTCCCAGGAATAGATAGTAGAGTAGAGCTGGGCACGAATATCTTTAAGTAATATCCATTTTGCTAAGAAGGGTAAACCGTTTGCAAATCAAATGTGCCTGGTATATTTGCTTACACGCAATATTTACCCTTGTGCGGCTTGTAGTCGAAGTGTCTATTGTTCACTACAGATTACACAACGTAGACAAATAGCAGAAATGGCTTTCCTTTTTCACAATTGCTTCGCATGACCGGATTTAATTCTTGGTGAGAAAACTAAACATTCACTTATGACAAATGTTTAAAGTCACGCTACAATATATTGACGAGGAACCACACAAAAGGCCAAGCTTTGGCCTACTATTCATTTTAGTTATGGTCGAATTCTATGTATGACTTCTTCATTAAGAATACAGGAAAATTAAGTATTATATTTACCACAGCGAAACAATCCGTTACCTACTCTACAAATGGGGATCCACTTACTCTCAATTCATTAAAAACGAATTGGATCAGGATTTTATAATGATGACCCAAAACTACTCATTCTATCCGAAGGACAACTATAATCCCTACTATGGAGCACCTAGCAATCAATACGCGCACAACAGTTCTTACAACAATCAACCAAGCTCTTATTTACCACATGGACGTGTTCAATCACAATATGATCCTTACACTGCTCACGCGGCTGCGGCTATAATTCCGCCCATTATCCATTCATTTTGGTGGAATCATCGTGATCGGAGCACAAATCAACCCTCGTATCCCTATTTGGCCCAGCACCGGCTTCACAGGTTCAAGAGACAAGCTTCTAGCGAAAATCAGGTACTCATCTATCTTGAATACACAAATTTAAGACAATATTGTACCAATTTAGTTCAACCCCTATTTGCAAATGAGTTTTAACGACTGGGAGACTACTTAACTACTAGTATTTGTATTTTTCTAAAGCTTTGCCGGATGTCATCTCGGTTTACAGTTCCACTGGCTGCCATGAATAATGAAGGCAATTGGATGTACGTTGTGAATATGCAAGGAACCCGGTACGTTCAACAAGGTACGTGCATATCCGAGATCATTACCTGGGTTCAATATAATAATCTAAAATTATAAGTAATGCATGTATTCTTTATTACTACAATATCTAGTACGAGCTGAAATGTGCGATGGCGTTGATGGAAGTGCGTGCGATGGAATTTGCTCAATACCCGCTGGTTACAGGGCCACTTGTCGGCAAAAACATGTTCAGAAACGACTTGTCGCTTTAGATGAGTCTGGAGCTAGTTTATCAACAAACTCTTTCTGGTTTCCGCATTGTTGTATCTGTGAAGTTGGTCTGAGCTAAGAGGAGTGAACCCATTGCAAATTAATATTCCAAATCAAATACCTTGCTTGAACCTCTTTTACCATGCAATGAATTTTTAAATATAGTTTTATGATTCTGGAGAGATTTAAGTTATTCAATTACAACTCGGGATTTACAAAAGAACATGTGTGTGCTTTTTGCGAATGGACTTCCAAATATATGTTGGTCAACTTGGAATAGATGGATTCCCGTTGCGCTTTGTTTTTAAAACCTTTGACTCTCAATAATACCTAGTAGGATTTAAGTTTTGGTGGTAAATAATTAGTAGTGTTGGCAGGCTAGGACCGCAAAATGGATTTATTATTAGTCAAGCAGCACATTTTACTGCAATTTTAGCGCATTGAGTACATCTGGACAATTGTTCATTTTTGAAGCTGCTTCCGCCAGTTTAACAAAATCCTGATTGCAAATTGGAAATTCGGCCTTCAAATGGGCCACATGAGCAGCCCATTCATGCCAATATTTTGCATTTAAAATATCGTCTTTGAGGCGCTTCAATTAAAAGTGATTTTTTAAATCATGTGGTCTGATTAATGGATGTACATTTAATTTTAATTCACCCTTTGGACATCCAATAGGATTGGGTACAATTCCCTTGCATTCTCGGTCTCTGTCAAATGCTCAGTCAAACCACTTCCACTATCGACTTCTTGAATTACATTTCCGTAAGTCTGTGTCAGGTAATTCACTTGAACTAGTAACGATTTGAGGGGTGGAAGCCAATTTGTAAATATTCGACTGTGCAGTTTATCTGTGGAATTCCAAGTTTCACTCATTCGGAATTCGTACACCAGTTCGTGTAATCCGGCATCGCCGGCCATGATTATCTTTCCAAGCACTAAGAAAACAAATGGAAGTTAAAACAAATATGATATTCATTAAAATTCAATATCGCTTTCTGTGCACAATTTTGTTATTTACAAGTACAACAACATTCTCACATTTTCTAGCGTGAACTATAAATTCACTGTAAATCCTTCTAGTTCGGTTTGATTCAAATTCAGATCTGTTTTCTTTGCAATACTTGTAAAATTTAATCAGCAATTTGAGAACTTCCTGGCGCGAGGGCATGCCCATGTCATGCTGGCTTACGTCTGGGTCAATGGAGCGACTGAGAATAAAAAGCCAATAATATTCATATTTCAAATGCCATTCACAATGTGATTTTAATATTGATCGGTTACATTATCTGATTGTGGTTAAGAGGAAATGATTCCAGAGCCAGCATGTAAAATCTATTGCAAAAGTAAGGCATTTTAGCAAGAGACAAACCCTACACCACAAGCTTATTTGGTTCTTTTATATTCAGCGTTAATTTTGGGCCTAATTTCATCATTATATATTCACTTTTGGCGAGGGACACATTCAAGATTTCACATTCTTAAGTTTTAACAGGGTTTGCAACTTTTGACCCTTAGGCAACCAATTCGGCCAATTGATTAGATTTGCCACCATATTTCGATTGTGCAGCGACTCCAATTCATTTCTCTCTGCAGGACGGTTAATAATCGAATTTTGATTAAGCAATTTCGCTACTTCAAACAATAGTGCATGCGCAGAGGGAATTTATATCCAACGCAAACCGGTCACAAGATGGACTCATAATATATTTTGCTTAGCACAGAACTTTACACTGCTGTTAATGGTTTAGTGCTTAATAGTAGAAATATTTCCGAGTTCCAATCGTGGCTTGTGGTTTAATATCCGTAAGTTCTGGGTTTCGGATTTGTTTTCTTTTCAAAGTGTCTTTTGTGTATTTGCGAAGAACGGGCCGAAGTTCATTAAATAATTTTTCCAGTTTTGTACATTTCAGTTTCAAAACTTCATAATTGAAATCGCAATATTTTTCCAAATCGTCTGCTGCTAAATCCGTCTTTGCCTTATCTTTTATAAGTCGAATTGATGATTCTCTCATGGAATTTACTCTGTCCTCCTCAATTCTTAGAACTTTGTTAATCTTCTCAATCATCTTGTCCTTCTTTGAGAGCAGGATATAATTTGAGTCAATCATAAAGTCTTCTGCGAATTTCCTCATTTTATTCATTCGATGAACTTCGATACTGTGTTTGTGGTTAGTTAGAATTTTGAGAAAAGCACTATTTAATACACGATCTCTTTTAATTGTGAGCAATTCCTCGCCACGACTTCTCTTCCTCACAAAAAGCTCTTTCAATGTACTTGGTATTAGTAGTTGGAATTTCATCCAAATGTAACCAGCATACGAGAGTCTGAATGGCCTCTAAAATTAAAATCCCGATGATCCCAAAGTATTATCTAATAAAAATTTGTCGATAGCGTAAGCAAAAAATGAATGACTTGGCACCTGCAATGATGTATCCTTGGCTTGTTGAAGTCTAAGAGTTAGCGCTGATATGAAGATACTTCGAAAAATGTACACAACCCATATATTGAAGCTGAAAAATAGTAAGCCGCCCAGAAAACGAGATTCTCTTACAAGAGAGTAATAGTCTAGCTGTTAAAAAATGACACAATGGTTGTGTGTTGGAGAAACAAAATCTAAAAATCTTAACTGCTGCATGGCCAGAGCCAGAACTCACCAAATTTGGCACCTCCGTTTGATAGACAAGCGTCACAATGGATCTTGTAAAAGTTTGGAATGACGCGTCAACTGTGCCAAAACTAATAGTTAGCATTTGCGCGAATGGAATTAAAGTGATTGCCCCCATGAGAAGAAATCCGAGCACATGAGGAGCTGTGATTGATATAGTAAATCCTATTATGAAGAATCGAGGACTTGAAAGAATCAAAAGTGACCACAATTTTAAAAGGCAGACAAGTGTTAGGGCACAGTATAAATACAGTTGAACTTTGCTTTTGGCCTCTTCGTGTTGCAAACTTATGTAAACATTGACTGGCGCTTCAATAACATTTGAAATCTTTTCATTGATCTCGTTTTTAAGGAGCGAGCAATTTATGCAGGCTACAAGTCCAACTACTGCACTCAACGAATCCAAAATTAAAGCCCAGCTTAAAATGTGGGTTAATTGACGACGCCTCCTTTTCAAAATACGATCAAGCAGCTTCCTAGAAGACGTGTACACAAAGTACAAAGTACAAATGATGAATGTTACGAATTGTGGAGTGACCAATTCTTTCTCATCCACAAATCTAGTTGTGTGAACCTGGCATTCATTAAACCAGCTACAAATTTAACCAAGTTTGAAATAATTGGGTAAAAAGGTTTTAAATACTATAGGATTGTTGACAAAAGCTTGAGCTGGAGATCGCTCGAAGATAAGTTTCACGATATTGAACAAATCAACACTGGGATTGTAAGTATTAAATTCCACAAAAACGGCTCTAGTCCGAGTATCAATCCACCTGTTGGATGTCCAAACCTTGTGAGCTTGTTTTGTGTGTTCTTAACTATAAATAAACTTTACCCCGTTTTCTTAATGTGGCGAATGACTCCCAAAGTTTCGTCTCGGGTTCTTCCAAGCTCTGCAATATAACCACCGCCACCGTAATTGGATAAAGATCCCAAATTATTCGTCGACCCTGTTTCTTCTGTAGTTCGGTATCGCCATAAATCATTTGTTGGAGAGTAAAGTCTGTCTTCATTATCGGGGACCAATTTCCAACCAACGGAATATTCAGCAGTATCCATGTTACTGTTAAACATTGTATCCTCAAATTCTCCACTGCATACATGACTCGTGTTGTGAGGGTGGGCTTCTTCTGTTCGGCTGTCAGCACAATCTAAGCAATAAAAGTACACAGTTTTAGAAATTGGGTGTAGCAAATAAATTTACCTTTTTGTCATGCCTTGTGCGAGTTGGGCTCTTAATTGCCGTATTCGCGGAACACCCAAAAGGAATGTATGTCTATTTTGCAACCAAACTAATAACCCAGGATGAACGTGCATTTGTGAGGAATCTTCTGTGAAATTGGTTTCAGAGTGGAATACCCGTGTAAATACTGTCGTCATGTATTTGAAGAAACTGACAAAAATTAAAGCGGGTCAACAGAATTATTGTAGGTCAAATTCAATTCAACACTTTTCTTACTCTTTGTCTTCCTTGACATCCCAAATTGTGTTCCCTTGGCCCATCATATCGTATGAAGTCCGCAGCACATTTTTCATACTTTGTGTACAGTGGAAGTACTAATTAAAGCACAAAATATAAGTAAATAAGATTCAAAACAGAAACCCAATTAAAGGTAAAACTCAGTTACATCGTTGTCTCGGGTTCGCAGCATAATATACAGGAGAATAACCATAAATATTGAATACATGAACAAATCAAGCAATCCTTTGGCCATTATCCATTCTCGACGGGAATGCATTTTTGACGACTGAAAAACATACATTCAAAGGCACCGAGAATAATTTTAACAGAATATCAAGTTTACTTACAAATATCTTTGATCCTGATAAAGGCGGAATAATCTTGCGAGGAAAATAGAGTTTGAAATGCAATGGAAACAATTTGATTTCACTCATTTGTTTAACCCAGAACACTTTCAGTCGATCCAAATAAAATTCTTCCGCTGGCTTCCTTTTCTAAATCCCCTTAAATAAGTTACACAAATACTGGGCTCATAAATTGTTTGTTGGATACTTGCCTTGTTCCTAATTTGCCAAATAATCCAGAAATAAGTCAATAGAACTTTCGTTGGCTGTATTATCAGACATGATAAAAGAAATGATACAGCTAAAGATGCAAGCCAGAGCATGCTCCTTCTGTAGCTAAGACGAATAGTACCAAGTATAATTGTCACAGTGCATGTCCCCAGAATGATAAGAATGCAAACAGACCACGCAGTATATAAAGACTTTTGACCACGAGAGCTTCCTATTTTATCCAAATCATCCGTTTCGCCAAGCTCAACTCGAAAGTCTGCACTAGACCTATATTTGTAAACATGCATAAAAATTCGAAAAACACAGCCAACAAGCAATTACAGGGCTTTTTGGGACCAACCCAAGTTTACTATGGCCTTTCTGTTGCCTGAAGTCTTCCTGGGCTGCCTTTGTTGCAGCGCTCAACAATCGGATGCATTTTGAAGCATCCGCTGAATCATCACTTCTCGGAGAAGCTGAATGGTAAACTTTGGTATTTGCGGGTATATAATTGAAACTAAGCGGATTTTCATCATCCAAATTTACAAGTTCTCCAGTTAAACCAAAATCTTCCATGATATGCAGGGGGTTTCGGTTTTCTATACGTCCAAATTAATCTTTCTAAGTTTTTTTTGCGTTGATAATTTCTGTAGTATTTTTATATTTACTGTCTGGCGTTTTAGTTCCATATATATCCTCATCTGCTTCACCTCCTTGCACAAAAGAATCTTGCCCTTCAGTTTCCGCTGCTTTCATTGTGCCAGATATCCATTTTTCAGTGTTTATCACATCAGTTGATGGAATTCGAAACAATTCAAAGTATTCCTCCGGTTTTCCAATATCAGTGTAAGAAATTATTTTGACCAGATTTGGCTCATGTAAATCCGATTCCCATGGAGTATGCGAATTTTCATATTTTTCGTCAGTATATTGTATGTCCCTTGCAATTTCTTGAGCTTGTGTTGGATTCAAGTCAAGGGACATTCCAAATCTTCTTTGTCTCTTAACTGCGAAAGGGTTTTCGCCTTGAACGACAATTGTGGGTGTTCTCTTTCTTTGAATTCGCCTATGCAACAAAATATATTCAAAAATGGAGTTACTCTGTGCATACTTTCGTTTTAAATCAAGTAGTTTCAATTAATTGCCTAAATGAATAGACCAGCGCAATAGAAAGGAGTAGACCCAAAAATCCCGCAATGGCACCGTAGACATAAATTAAGCCACAGTTAATTTCCACATCTCCGAATTCCATGTTGTTGTCGTTATTTAGCTCGCCGTATAATAATACCAAGATAAACATGTGGGAGCAGAGAACAGCCATTGCACAGCTCAAGCGTTCAACCCGGGAGAAATCCGACACCGGGGAACAAGTCAATCCAGAAAACCAATCGTGGTGTTCACGTAATTCATGTAAATAATTCCGAAAACGGAAATTCGCACTGGAAAAGTTATTTTTGATTTCTTCGTCTGTAGCAGCATTGACCTGAACTATTAACGTGGAGTGTGAATTGCGCTTAATTGACATCCATTGATGAACAAAGAAAAACCACGTGTCGTAGCGCATGACATCCCGAATCACAATTCTACGGCAATACCTGCAATTAGTTTGTGTTGGATTTATATTTCAAATTTTCAGTAATCGGGTGAACATTTCAAATACCAGTGTGGCTGAATTCCCTCATTGTCATGCCATATGCGAATATGCTCGAGTCGTCCTAAATACTTCTCGGAAGATATAAGAAAATCCGCAGTACCATTTTGTCTAGTGGAATCCATTTCCAAATCGCTAAGTGTGTACATCTGGAAGTAATTGTCTGTTAACTCTGAAATAAACTTGATTAGGTAATTCAAAATGTTTTATTACTCTGCTGCGCCCTCTTTCGCCGTATAACTGACACGCCACATTGGCTGAGGTCCCTGCCATTAAATTATTACCAGTTTCTAACGTCACAAAATAGATTGTTTCCTCTCGAATCCTTTTAATGTCTGCTAAAACATAGAGCTTGGGAAGAACTTTTTTATTATAGTGATCCCTCCAAAACGCGACGAGTAGTAAAACCAAGTAAGTAACCAGAACACCAGTTACAACGAATGGCACCAATGTTGTATCTAATATGTCTTCAAACACATCAATTCTTGCAAATGTTTCCATTGAATGATCAATAAGTCTTAGGGAACCGGCAAATATACTCAAATGCGGGCAGTGACAAACAACAAGTTCTTCATCAGTAGTACTATTAAATCCAATTCCTTCCGCCTAAATTTAGTAAATATATCATAAACGTCTTCATTTTGAACTCGTAAATAAAAGTGAAATGAAATTAAACTAAACCACGGAAGTGCAGGACTCAGTCCATTCTCCGATTAGTACGTCAGGTTTGGAAATGCAACTTAGCCTTGAGAATCCGAGTTCAATTTTTGCTTTATTGTCTTCAAAAACTTCTTTGGATGCATCAATGCTCTCTTTGCTTGGCCAAAAGGCTGCATAGTAGTCTAAAAGATCCTTGCCGCGCCTGCATTGGAATTAATCGTTTAGAATTGACAAGGAGAAATCATATTGAATTCTTAACTGGTTTCCTTACGCTTCACTCGAACTATCGGACGTAAAGAATTGGTAGATCAATCTGGATGACGTTCCGTTGTAAATAATTTCATTTTTAACATGTTGGAATTCTCTGAAGTCCATGCAGGTCGGGCGAATATTGTACTTTAGCGCAACCTAAATTTACCAACTGTTTGTTGAGTTAAGTTTGCTTGTAAATTTAACTTGTTGCAAGTGAATTGGTGCATACAGATATGTCTAAATTGTGGAAATTCTTGACAGACAAGAATATTCTTGACGAGTGAGGAATAGAAAAGTGGTACACAGTAATTTCCTCGGGCTCCAAATTACTAAAGTCGGTGTCAATGAGGAATTGGTTATCGTCATCGTCCGAATGCACATGTGGACTACTTAGTATGGAACTAGTCACGTCCTTCTCTTGCAAAAAACTCATTTTAATCTCATGTGGTGAATCCGATTGCACATTGCTTTCCAATGATTCCAAAGTTGAATGCTGACAAAGTTCAACATGAAAAAATGGCGTATTAACATGGTTTTCCCCAAGTTCAGAATAAGGATTGATTGTCGTAACCACTGCCTAGAAATTCATGGCTTGGTTATGCTGAGAGAAATATATTTCATAAAAACCAAATTAATAAAATTCATTACAAAGATTTGAATAAAGGCAAAACCAATTTTGCTTGGTGTTAACTCTTCAAATTTGAGTTCTTTCGAAATTGTTAGACTATTTTTAGCAAAAAGTTGTGACTGGTTTTTATCCACTTTGGGGACGATCATGCCGGGAATTTCAGTTGGGCCGAAAATTCCAACGTACATGCTCAAAAAATCCTCATAATTGAAAAACAACGGATTTTCCAGGAAATTTAGTCCACTGCCGATTGCATGACTAAGCCGTCTTAGCGTATCCAATAGATTACGAAAAATTAATTTTATCTAAAGAAATGGGACAAAAATTAATTTAATCAGATGTTATGATTTCTGAATAGTTGGTGGCAGACCTGTTCCAAGCCTAATCCTACAGATGTGTCGTCATCAACCATATCCGTAAAGGCGAATTCATTAACATGGTTGACTTCCTCAAGAAAATAATCTCGGTCAATTGAATCAATGGTAGATTGGATTACAGTGTCGCGATGACCATGCGACCGGCTGTAGCTGCAGTCATCCACTTCCACTTTTACCCAACGTGTCACATTTATACGGAGTAATTTTACAGTCATTTTAATTGCGGACCTCATTAACAAATTGTACCTAAAGTTACACCCAGCACGTGTACATGGATATAAAATGTATGTTTTACTCGATTAATGGCATGTGCACAGCCTCAATATAATTTTCACTTTCAAGTCGTTCGTCAGATTTCTCGTTTTTAAAAGGCCTTAAAGTGGATTGCAATTGATGACCTAGCAGAATTACCAGATCCGCTGCAATGACGAAACTCCTACTCGATAATGTGCTGGAATTTTGGAAAACCAAAGCAAAGAGACCACCGATCATTTGCTCCAAATCACGCAGGTTTGAAACGCTTCCAGTTTTAATGAACTCATCGAAATGTAGCATTGCGGTCTGGTGAGATATCATAAGACATGCATTCATATCATGTGATTTGATTAAATAAAGCAAACCGACCTGGTTAGTCGCGTTGAAGGAAATCTCTTTGAATATTTCGTGCTCTTCAGAGGTGAAGAGACTTTCATTAATTGACATTTCATGGGCTGTCACCAAGATGAGGCGAAATACAGCAGCGCGGTTTCCGGACAAAAGTAAATTGTGAATAGCATCATGGCTTGCACTAGAAAAATAAGATGTTGCCTCCTGTACAGCTTGAGTGACGTTCTCCGGACCAGTAACCTTTTAAATAGAGAAATATCTTTTATAACAAAATGCGCATGTGTCTGGTGCCGGAATTGTAATAATTTGCAGACTTGTATTCCAGGGATTTCACCGATAACAGTGCTCGAAAATGCATCCGATATTTCAAATTGGATTGCAAGCAAAAAATTATTGGCGGGATCACCACTGGGTAATATAAACTCAGCAAATGTTTTCATCGCATCCGTCCGCATCCCAGACTCGCCAGAGTTTCCAATCAAATCATGGTAAATCAAATATCCTTTTTCGTTTGGATATTCTTCAAATCCGCTGCCATTAATTTTAACATATAGTGAGTACCAAACCGGGGAAAGGCAAGAGGTAAAAGGTCCACAGTTAAGTCTGAACTTGGTTTTCATTGCTATCCCATTCTTCGGGTTTATTTCGCAAGGATTCCTTGCTGAAGTGTTTTGTCCTTCAGGGGGTTGATGGATGTCGAATGTGTAACTTCGTGTCCTCGCGGAATTGTCCCCTGGCACTGAATACAAAATGTAGCAAAGAAATTGCTGGTGTATTTACAAGTTTCGACAAAGGGACATTTGAAATTTTCATTAAATGCACACCTTTACACGAAACTGTTAGCACAGGTGACGAAAAGTTCCGAACTGCATTTTCTCTAATATAGATGAAACGGTGCACTTCGTTCTCACTAGACGACAATGTATGTGTGCTCCATTTGGAGTCGTTCAGTCGAGGACTCAAATCCACTTCCAATATTTGTCCTGATTTGCAATTACTGCAAACACACTTGAGTAGCGTTTTCTTTTCGGGGATAAGCCTTTTTCCGCAATTGTCCACGCATCTGTACAGTAAACCGATTAGCGAAGCGAATCCGAATATATATATATTTGAAATGGTTCAAAGAGCCGAATTTACACGAATGAAAGCAAAGTGGAAGCTTTATCCGACACAGGCGGAATCTGAGTGGTTCGGGTGTGCATTTTTACACGAAAGCCTCCCTAAAATTGAAAAATGCTTACGTTAATGGGCAAACTATAAATGTGTAGCAAACAAACAGCTTGCCGAATTGCCTTTAGCGTACAGTGTCAGTCAACGAAAAACTCTTTCCAGGTCGAAATTGTTGATGTGCATTATTGACAACGTGCGTATATGAGTTAATATCCAAAGTCGCAGTCACCACAAGATAATACAGTCCGTCAGGCAAGGAGTCCTTTCTTAATGTGATATGATTTTGCGGCAGGTTTCGCTCGTCCGGCACAACCAGTAATGGTATGTTCAAAACTACATGGAGAAAGTGATTAGGCATTATAGAAAAATGTTTGAATTTTTGGTGAGTTGAAAATTTGAAGGTGTAATCGTAAGCAAGTGTTACTCTCAACCAAAGTATCGCCCCTTTTGACAAATAATTCCCAATCAAACTGTTTCATTTTTGTATTGCTCAAGTGGAATTGTGCTTGGGGATCACAACGCATGTAGAGAACTGCCCAGGCCATAATTGAGTGTTCACTCGTGTACTCTGGGAAGGGATTGTCTTCATTATCGTGACCGCTACGGTTGGGTTAGGAATGAGCTCAAGATTGCAAAGTTTTACGACTTTTGCTATTTCAAAAATTCGACATACACATTATGAATTCGTAGAGTGGGAACGCAAGTTTCATTTCCACTAATAGTCAATGCACGGTTCTTTAGTTCAACCTTTGACAAGTCAGTCCAGACGAAAACTTGCACTCTAAATCCTCCGGTCAGGTTGTACACATGCTCAAAATTGTGTATCTCGGATGTCTCTGTTTTTTCGCAGATCGCTTAGAGGCTTAGACTCATTTTAACTTAAATATCTCAATGTGCTAAGCTGACCAACCTGAATCATTGGCCTGTCGCTTTTGATATTTACTATGTACTTGGACCAATTCAGGTATCCGGATTATTTTCGAACTGCATCAATATAAAAATGGGCTAAGTAAAATGCTCTGATAAGGTGTTAAGTTAGCAAGCACCTTCCGTCACCAAGATTCCACTCAAACACAACATCAGGGTCTAAATTTTTAAGTTCCGTCGCGGAAAAAACGGTATGGAAAAGTAATTTCTCTCCCACTTTTCCTCCGCCGGGTATAATAAAATGTTGACCCTCTGAAGCCACAAGTGATGCAAGAGACGAACGATTCACAATTATTTCACACAACTTGCCGTAATAAAGCTGTTTGCATTGACACTCGAAACTGTTTCCCTCATTTCTGCAACTCCCTCCATTCAGGCAAGGATTCTTCAAACACAAATCTTCAAATTCACAATGATTTCCATAAAATCCTTCAAAACATTCGCCTAAAATCCGTAAAATTTGATTATAAAATCCGGCAAGAAAAAAGTTAAGAAAATTAAATTAACATTCGGCATCTGTATTGCTTTTCCTATGGCAAGTTCCGGTCTTCCCATGATGCCCACAATAGTTTGGATTCAATTTGCACGGATCCGTTTGCTTGCAATCGGTCCCAGAAAAGCCGGCTTGGCATTTACAATGGAATCCATTTCCAGCATTTGTACATATTCCGTTTGGTCCACAAGGGAAATCAAAGCAACTATTCTCGTACTGACAAAACTGACCATAATATTTCTCGCCACATGAGCAGATAAATTCATAATATGAAGTTGGAACACAAATCCCACCATTCAAACAATAGTGAGTACTATCAAAAGCACATGGATTTGAAATTTGACAATGGGACCCGCTGAAGCCTGGCCGACAATTACAAATGAAATCATTCTCGGATCTGACACAAAGAGCAAAGTTTCTGCAAGGATTCTGCCAGCATTTATCAACAAATTCGCAATATTCTCCATGAAATCCATTCGGGCAAATGCAATTGGACATCAAACTATTGTCACATACTCCAGAATTTTGACATGGACAGTCTGGTTCTAACAAATGAGTTACCATATTCGTTAGCTTGGAAGTATACCATGCTTATATTTTGTTCATTTGTTCGTTTTTTATACCCAGTTGGCAATGGCTCGAATTGCAAGGTTTCTTTTGTTCGCACAGTAAACCCGTGTAATTGGGTGCACACTTGCAGCGGCTCCCATCATCATCCGTGACGCAGGTTCCACTATTCTCACAAAAATTGTGGCTGCAGAGAAATTTACTTTCAACAAATTTAAGAACCAAAGTAAAAGTCAGTAGAACGAGTTGAGCCTTGTGCCTGGAACTCATTTTTCCTGTTGAAGCTATTACGAAAACGTGGCTAGCAACCAGGCTGATGTTCATTATGGACTTGAAGAACGCATTCCAATTTATTGTTTTGAAAAATTACATGCAGCAGCCTTGACGACTTTCTTCAAATTCACCTCACATCGCGTCGCTCATCTCACGACGTATATCCGGATGCGGTTCTTTCCAACGACGTTTATAAACGCTGTATAAGCAAAACGCTCAATAATTTTGTTCTAACACGATCATTTTTTGATAAAGTAGTAATTTGGATTACTCAAGTGAGTTGATAAAATCCACAATTGGGCGACTGGCTTGTTTGTGTGTGATTTCGTCATCTAACCAGCAATGTTTCGAATCATGCTAGTACTCCAAGGCCAACAAATCTGTCTGATTAAATACTGCACACCACGGAGACAGCTTCTCTGGGCTTTACGCAGTTTCAAAGGCACAACTTGTGTACATTGTGTCAATTTCATTGGATGTCAGATTTCTGCCAATCCCAAGACGTTTCCGGACGTTTTCTAGAACGACAATTTGTTTTCTCTACAAATCCCTGGGGTCCTTTTTCCAAGGCGGAAACGCGCACCGCTACCATACGCACACATGCCCGGAAACGCGCATCCGCACCGCCACACGCACCGCGCGCCGCCCGAGCAACCGGACGGAAAAGAGCTACGCCTTGGTCTGCATTCACCCCCCCCCTCGA
>JAAXYW010002019.1:0-17509 GCA_036851895.1 Orthonychiurus folsomi
AAGAGCTGTAATACAGATAGGTATTGCAAAGTTAAAATATGCTGAGCAAACGTTTTTTAATATTTGTTTTAAATATACTTTGAAGAATGTAAGCAAATACCGAACCCCAGTGCAGCCATTTGGTTCTATTCCTCAGCCTACATTAAATCTGCAATTTGGAACAAGCAAAATTGCTTGTCAATGCATTCTGAGTGTGTACAAACCTTTCTAGATATTGGACACATAACTTGCCCATAAACTACCTATTATTTAACTGTCCAAAATAAGCAAAATCAGTTTTTTTGTAGCTGAACATCAGGGATGGGCAAAATCCTTCGCAAAGGATTTCGAAAATCAAAAATCTTTTTTTAATTTATTGGCAAACTTCAAATTCTTCTCTTTCATTACTTTTAATGTTAAAAGTTTTGGTACCGCACTATATCAACTCATATAAGCAAGCACGCAACGGCCTTTGTTTAACATACACGTTTATGCCCTTATAGCGATTTAACATGCCCTATATTAATACACGTAAACTAAGGCCGGGCATGTCTCCGAAAAAAACACATTTTTGTGCATGAAATCATTGAAAATTGCATGGAAAGTTGTAACAAGATTTTTAAAAGACGAAATTCCTCTTATCCGAATATAATATATAATAAAATCCTTGTATTATATTTGGATTCTGAAAATCCAAAGAAGGATTTTAAATCCGGATTTTCAAAATACAGGAATTAAACTCCAAGAATTCTGCCCATCCCTGCTGTTGGTGATTCAGAAATAACCCGTCATCGTTTGGGCTCCAAAGATATGAAAAGTCATATCTCCGAAACNNNATTGAAAATTGCATGGAAAGTTGTAACAAGATTTTTAAAAGACGAAATTCCTCTTATCCGAATATAATATATAATAAAATCCTTGTATTATATTTGGATTCTGAAAATCCAAAGAAGGATTTTAAATCCGGATTTTCAAAATACAGGAATTAAACTCCAAGAATTCTGCCCATCTCTGCTGTTGGTGATTCAGAAATAACCCGTCATCGTTTGGGCTCCAAAGATATGAAAAGTCATATCTCCGAAACTATAAGTCCCACCGACTTGGTTAGACCACCGTTGGAAAGCCCATGCGATTTTCATTTAAGTCAACTCAATTTGACCTTTCTTACATTTGTTTGAGGTCAATGAAAAAAATTTGATTTCCCATTAGCAACCATGTAAAATAGTTGCCTTTTATTTTCGTTGACCTCAAACAACCAGGAGAAAGTTCAAACCTGAGGTCAAAGCACTTGACTATTTTATTCTCGTTGACCTCAAACAAACAGGAGAAAGTTCAAACCTAAGGTCAAATACACTTGACTTAAATTCAAATTTCATGGGGTTTCCAACGGTAGTTGAACCAAAACGGTTGGACTTGTAGTTTCAAAGTTATGTGACCTCAAAATGTGACGGGTTATTTTTGAATCACCCTGTATTGTTTGATATTTAAATGTTGCTTAAAGCTGTGATAAATCTCAAAATGCATCAATACTGGACAGCCAGGTTATTTTAAAAAAAACTTACCAAAATTTCAATTACAGTTCCTTGAGTGGTTGTTAAGTTCTAGTTAAATGCGTCAAGAGTTGTCCACTTTAACTAACGTGCGTGTACTTCATAAAGCCAAGAAGAATTATAAGATTATAACTTGCCTTCTCTCCGTCACTCTTTCCGACTGTAAAGCAGACACTTATTTTGAACTGGTCAGTCACATCAGTTTTTTTCCGTTAAGCTGCTGCAAAACATATGTATATATCCATTTCCAGTCCTGCCTGATTCGCAGACATATATATGTACATAGGAGATCGGCATCCTTACTCAAATTCTCTCAATTAATAGAGTCTTTGAGATTAATGCACAGGATTGAAATGCAATCAGCCAAACGTGTTCTGGTGTAGACTGCAATGGGTCCGACTATGCTTCGGCAGTGGCTTTCGCAGCAAGGGGAAACCCTGCACCTCACAACATACATACATACATAGGAGATCGGCCGTGTCAGTTTGATAGCAAGTTGGATTTCGCAGGCGTGTTATCTTACTCAAAAGCAAAGGAAGCGTACACACACACACGATGGCAAAAATTTAATTCTTGGAATTTAAGTGAGTCATCCCTCAAATAAAACTGCACCAGAAACTTATCGCTCAGCGAATAAATGTCATACAAACCATGTTAAGGATTTGTTACCCTTGCACAACGTCTGTGTCGTTGGGATTTTTGTAATATGTACATATCTTGGGTTTGCTTTCCGATCTGCGCAAATGGAGATAGTGTGGAATTGCAAGTCCGGAGGGAAGGGAGATATTTGAGACAGTTAGTGCAAGCGCAGTGTTTTCTTTGCCCTGTTCCCATGATCCCAAATTCTGACGCGGCGGTAATAAAGTTATATTTTTAACTGCAAACATTTAATCCATTTCCCATGAAATATAAAATTATGTGCCTGTATGATGTAAAGCCAGCTAATTATATTTGTGACTTGCGACCCGAGAGGTTTATTTGAAAGATTTTGTTTATTCCAACAAATTGTAATTAAATGACATACCCTATCGTATGTGTAAATCAAATATAAATTAGTAAAAATAGATTATAATTATTCTTTTGTAATAGTAGTCATCTAGTACCGCAAAATCGAATTCCTAATTCCCATCAAAATTGAATCAAGGCGTGAATCCAAATCTTTCAAATATTCCGGGTGTATATCAGCTGGAAGAACGTCATGCCGCTGAGCAAGTTTGTGATTGAGCTTGATAAAAATCCATTGCATTAGTTGTGTAAACTCGTCCATGGGATGATCCGTACCAAACACCCAATAAGTGTCCTCCCGGTCATTGAACTCAGGGACCAATTTATTTCCATCATCTATCCCCTTCACGTTCCCTTCACTCCAATCACATGTCCTTGAAACGAGCTTGCAGGTATCTCCATCATGAATCCCAACTAGGCCTTGCGGTTGATGATTTGTGTGATGTTTGACACTGGAGAATGTAGTATCAAATTGTCGCTCATGTCCGACATGTCCCCAGCAAAGCCCACCACAATAGTGACAAGATGCAAGACATCCTAATCTTTTCATCAAAGCATCATTTTCCTCTGAAACATATCCAACCAATCTCAAGTGTACAAATATTGTGTCCAGAAATTTGCTTTCATTTTGTTGAATTCCCGCCAAAACAGCTCTTTGCAGATTGGAAAACGAAGGGCAGTCCCGAAGTACAGCTACAACTGAAGAAGCCGTTGCTATTTGATAGTCATAGATTTGAATGAATTTTTTGAATTCCTCCGTTGATTTGTGCTCCCAAATTGTACGGCACACCTCTTCACATTCATCCAGGAATAGCTGATGGCACATAGTCAGGGCTCCCATGTTTGCACAATCCTCAATTTCCTGCATAAACCATGTGCTGATCGCATGCTTGGGATTACAGAAATGACGGAGGGCGCTTTCCTGGTTCCCATCCCTTAGTTGTATTGCCAGGTTGGAGAAATAGCGAAGGCGAATGGTTTGCGGCGACTCTAGCCAGTCAATGGAATTGATGTGTTGGTGCCGGTCTGCCATGCTCCGGTACTGGACTTTGGTGGATATGGACTTAAGGATAGTTTTCGCCAAAACTGTCCCTAGTTTCTCCACTGACTGACTCGAGTTTAAACGCAGTCCGATTTTCTAAAATTGTTAATTAAATCATGGTTTAGTCAATCGTGTTATAGTTTACTCAATCTACAAGTGATGTAACATGTTACCTTGAATAATTCATCTTTCCTTTCCAGAAATATATAATAAGGTTCATGCAATTTGTTCCATGCAGATTGCAGCTTCTCAAACCTTTGGGTGAACACGTAGAGTGCATAGTGGAATACCTCTCGCTTGAACTGTGGCAATAATTTTGACTTTGGGTGCGTCTTTTGGAACTCCCCGAAGACATCGAGCACTAGTTTCTGGTGTTTCTCAATCAGTGTGCTTTCGTATTTCACTAAATTCAATCCTGACACCATATGATCCGGGATTTTTTCAATTTGACATCGAAGCCAGCCAGATTCCACAGAAGTTAGTTTCTGCAGATGAGCATTTGAAGTGATGGTTGAAACAATTCTTCCCATTGGTGCAAGATTTTCAATTTCACTAAATTTAATGTTGACACCATATGATCCGGGATTTTCTCAATTTGACATCGAAGCCAGGCAGATTCCACAGAAGTTAGTTTCTGCAGATGAGCATTTGAAGTGATGGTTGAAACAATTCTTCCCATTGGTGCAAGATTTTCTTTTGCTTTCAAGGATGAGACTGCTTCCCAGCTTTCACGATTCCCACTGGTATTTAAGAGGGTTAATCCAATGCGTTTCAAATCCAGTTGCATCGCTTTGTTATATTGGGTAATGTCAGATAGTACAATTTCATTAAAATTGGAAATAGGATGTGCCTCTTCCACTTTTCTTAAAAGGACTTCCCACACATTGTTAGGCGTGACCGTTTTTCCATTTCCGAAAGATTTTATAACTGCGTCAATCCTAGTGTCCATCTCAGATGCCCCACCGATGTTATTCTTTTCTGATGTGAAAAACCTAATTGCTTCATTCTTGGACCGACTTGTTACCAAATCAATGTAAGCACCAATCGTTGTCTCAACATTTCGAGCATTCTCGCATTGTTTTCCTTCCGCAAGCTGGACAAGATTGAGTCTTTCAGTTTCCGCTTTCTCACACCAATTGCACGCTTTTGTATGTTTCTCTTCCACACTCGATTTAGCAATCCAATCGCATTCGCCAGGGACTACATCAATGAATTCGGTTATAGACTTTTCAACATCTTCGCCGTCATCAACTGGATCAGTAGCCGTAGCCAATTTAACGAGAATATCATTCAATTTTTCATAAAGTGCCTTTAAATGGACCCTTAAGGCCGTATCAATAAGACCCTTCACATGACCAATAGCAGCATTCATTTGAATGTACTCCTGCACTTGTCTAATGCTTTGAAAGCGAAGAGAGAAATTTTGTGACTTGCAAGCATCCCAGTAGCGACTCAACAGTTTGTGCCAACTACAGAATCCCACATTATTATTTGGATTACTCCCACATTCCTGAAAGATTCGTTGGTACAATTTCTCCACGTCTTTTTGGTATGCTTCAGAGGGTGGGGCTCCACGAGTTGCCCCAGCTTTGAATGGATGAAATGGAATCAGGATATCCCCCGTCAGAATCCGACTCTCCAGATTTACCAGATTTTGACATATTCGGACACCAAGTTCCAATTCTTTTGCAGTATTCTTGACCAGGTCAACTGCAATTTTTAAAGACGTGCAAAACTCATCCACGCCTTTGCTCAAGTGCAAAGTGCTTTGGTCCGGCAGATGTTGTACCAGAAGGAGGTCAGGGGCCAAATCCGCTTTGTCTAATCGTGCAAAGGTGAATAAAACAATTTGCAATATATCCACGACTTGTTTCTGTGTTTCTCCTGTGATGTTAATAATAGTTAAGTTACTGACGGACATTGTGAAAGTGGCCAGAAGACGATCCTTTTCTTCAGCATTTCTATCGTTCATGTTTTCCGGGGATCCAAGGCCTTCAGTGTCAAGTATCAAAAGCGCATCTATTCCTAATTGCTGCCTAAGAGTTTCATCCAATAAGAGCAAACGCATGAAAAGTCCTCGAGTACATCGTCCCACGGAGACTGGGAACTTGCACCCAAAAAGTGTATTCAAAAGTGTTGATTTGCCAGAGGATTGAAGGCCAAGAATACTCAAAACAAACACCTTCAATCCGTCGAGTTTCTTGCAGACGCCGTAGCAAACGGCATCCAACCACGTGATAGATATGTTTGAATTGTCGCCATCAAGAATCTCAACTGTTTGTCCTTCTACAATTAACTCAGCGTAGGAATCTGCTGTCATACTTGGGTTTTGATACATATGCGTTGGGCTGGATGGATAATAAGTCAGCATTTCATAAAATCGCCCAATTTCCCGAAACAAATGTTCCACCCCAAAATTGTACTTGGCAAAATCTGAGTAGAATTGTTTGATTTTGACTTGAATGCTGTGTAATTCACTTCCTTCCGACTCCGGCGTCGTCACCTTCAATTATGCTCGTATTTGCCGTTGAATTGCAAGTAATGCAATTAGCTGGGGTTCCATTTTAGTCAAGTGGGTTCTTGAATGAAATGCCAGCTCGTTTTCCAATACGGCCAAACTTTCCTGGCGCTGGCGTATTGGCAAATTAATGACTCGAATAAATCCATCAATTAATTTCCGAAGGTCTTCATAGTTGTTGTATATACGAGAGCATTCCCTGAAGTCAAGTGATGATTGTAAGCGAAGAATGTCCCGAACGTTTTCATATTTGATTTGAGTGATTAAATCAATCAGATAAGACACTTCAGCGGTTTTCTTGTATTCGAGTGAAATCAGGGTGTTGTTATTACGTCTTTCCGTGCTGTCTGGCGGAAAAATTTCAGAAACGCCGGAGTTGAGATTAATGGCAGAAGATATTGTGTCCGTCAATGTCTGCAATGCTTGATGATCATTTAGATTCCTGAGATATATTGTATTAAAGCCCTCCAAATTTAAGTCTGGGTCTGGATCCACAAATATGTATTCCATTGCTGCTTGGGATTTTATTCCCATCCGTCGTTGTAAATAATTCATTTGGACATCAAATGTGGTAATTGAGTCCGGCATAATAAATGCGATGAAGCAGGAACTGATCGTTGCCAATCGAGTCAATACACTTGGAGCCTGGGCAAGTGCATTCCCATGCAAATTTGGCAATAAAATGACTTCCGAATCGGATTTGACATAGTGGGATTCCCAAAGCATTTTCCAAACGGATGGTTCACAAGTATCAGGTGTTAGCCATATAAATTCAACGGATCCATCCAAACTTGTTGGTTTTCCATTCCCTGCCCCTGGACGACCACAACATGTGAACGTATTTGAATTTTGGAAAAGTCGATTCAAAACGGTACTTTTGCCCTTGTCATGCTGACCGATTCTTAATGCAGTGATTAGCTTGTAAGGACGTCTGAATAAATGATTGTCCATTCCACTTTCATTTGGACCCTCCCATTTAATCACGCATCTACTTAGCATTGGAACTAAGTACTTGAAAGTTTGACCTTCCGTAGCTTCGGGATTTCTAATAATCAATGGGAAGGAATTTGAAAATCGCGCAAGTACTCGCAGCATTTCTTCCAATACAACACTATCACAGGAGGCAAGGATAAGAGTAAGTATATGCCAACGAGATAATACCTTATTGGGTAATGAATCCAGACTTCCAATTGGTTTTGTCGCAGCGGCTACATTTAAATTCTTCATTTTTGCCATCATTTGGGATGGATCTTTAACCGTGATACGCAAATTTGGTGATGGCTTCACTTTTGTGGCTGCAGCTTCTTGATTTGCGAACATTTCCAGTAATTTCTCGTCAGAGATGGAATTGCAGCACCACATTTTGATCTTTTGCCTGAGAAAAGCCATTATGTTACATTGCTGATTGGCCGTCGACTCCCATGTTAGGATTGGTGTTACCTTGACGTAATCCTTCAGTGTTAGTATTGCTAATTCTTTTCCAATAAATTTTGCACACGGCGTCCAATCTGGGCTTAAATGCAGTAAGTTTGGTTGGTTGACATTCCACGTGGAAATGTCTCCTCTTCTTGGTGGAAGTGGAGGCGTATCTTGTGTTTCAGTCACCGTTTGGTGACTTGCAACAGAATTTGCTCTGGTCAAATTTCCAGGTTTAACATTTGGAACCGGTTTTTCTGGCATTGATTTAATAGCAATTATACGCTTATCTTCCCAAGACAAACCTAAATTAAGATAATTTGCACCGTACATGTCCTGCGCATTATTAAACACCATAAATTTTGTATAATAATTCTGAAGATCCATTCTTATCACATCACAATCACACTTAATTAAATGATCCTTAATAGTCTTACATATGTATTTATAATCCACACCATTATTAAAGTCCCCTATGTAACATTCGATAATGCGTTATGCCCACTTTTGAAGGATTGCGACGTTGGGCTTTTTTCAAGGCGGAAACCGCGCACCGCTAGCCTCATACCTAGCCTCGTACCGAAACAAAACGGGACCTCATTGAGTTTTTTCCAGAATCTTGCTCACAGCTCGAGCTAGAGCGTTTTTAACACGAAAAATCGCGTTTTGAGGCAAAAGGAGGAACATTTTTCAGAATTTTTTTTTCAAATTCAGATTCCCCTTCAAATGGCACCCCAGAATGGATACGAGCTTCACTGGGCCGGAGCTGGAAACGGCTGAGCTATGGGGTTTTGAAGTTTTGTGTGTATTGGTATGGCCCATGTTATAACTCCATAAGAGGCGGATGCGATGATGGCGGCGTGCGTGCGGCGCGGCAATGCTATGTTATGTTGCTAGGGCTCCGCATATAAATACATGAATAATTTTTGAAAAAAAAACGTTAAAAAGAATGAAATAAAAATATCACTTGGAAAAGAATGGTTCCATGGCGGAAGGGAGCCATGCTCGACAAAAGGAATGAAATAGTTTTTTTTATTGAAAAATTAATTTCTAAATTAATTTAAAACACAAAATTATAAAATAGTTTAGATTTCCGCCGTGGTTTCGCCTATTCCTACTAATCAAATTTTATAATGTTGCTTCTAAATTTCATCTAAAGCGCGACGCGGATACCGTAAATGACCGAATAGAACCCGGTTTCGACTAGACCCCTCTCTCTGTTAAAATAGAACCCGGGTGAAAGCTCAAGTTGTAAGAACTCAATGGGTAAATACAACGACGGGCAAATTCTATTTTGTAAAAAAGTTTTGATTGGAATAAGTTATTTGAATATAATCCAGGTCCCTATAGCCCCCGGCTCAAATACAGCCATTAATGCAATGGGGATGCATCATTAAATCCCGAGGCTCTATTCGGTTCATTTACGGTATGCACTAACCACAGTTAATCGGTCACTTCGAGCTACAGATTTAGCTACAGATACAGATTTTAGCTATCCTTGGTCTATCATGCTGCTATGTGCGACCCTTAATTTTTGTTTACATGCGAATTCAAAATTCCTTCCCAAATTATGTCGTGTGGAATCGGGGAAACCACGGCGGAAATCGAAACTATTTCATAATTTTGTATTTTAAATTAATTTAGAAATTAATTTTTCAATAAAAACAATTATTTCATTCTTTTTATCGGGCATGGCCCCCTTTCGCCTTGGGACCATTTTTTTCAAAATGATATTTTTGTGTAATTGTAATTGTGTTTCACATACAACTTCAATGTACCGCACCACCGCACGCAGTCCTGCCCGCCCAGCGAGCAAGAGCGCTAGTTATCTATTAGTGTTGAGCAATGTCACAAAGAGCCGCTTTTTCGGTTCCGACTCTGGCTCCGGCTCGGCTCAGGTTCGGCTCTGGCTCATGAAGGTGATCCGAATGCACGGCTCCGGATCTTGGCTAAGAGCCAGAGCCGAAAGAACCGTGCGGCTCGGCTCCGGGTCGCGGACCCGCGGTTCTGGCTCCTTGCAGGAAGCCGAGCCGTTGGGAGCACTGGTTTAGTGCAACCTATCAGCAGCACTTCATGTGCGAAATTGGAAAAGCAATTGGATTTTCATTTACAATTACGTAATTGTATTTAATTACTTTTCTGAAATTGGTCAGTTGCTTGCAGTTGTTATTAGTTACCTCTGAAAATGTGTGGTTATAATTGTAATTGTAATTAGCTGGAAATAAAACGACGTAATTTGTAGTTAAGTACTTCGGAAATGTAATTGGTTCAAGTCTGCTGCTACAATTTCTTTTCAACTTGAGAATTTAAATCAACCAAATTACAAAACTGAAAAAGCAGTACGGCGTTTAACCAACAAAATTCTCGATTTTACCGGTCCCCCCACGTAAATTATTTTGACCCAAATTTCAAAAATTCCTCAAAAATCGTGTTTTCATTTCGCTGGTGTAATATTTTGCACAGTGCCACTCTACACCATAGTCTTCCTTCCCGTGTTGGTCTCCAGCCATTCCGTAGTGCGCATGTCACACGACCTAATTGCATTGTCAGTGTTTTAAACTTATTTGTATATTTAACGCAGTGCGAAAGCACTGGAATGAAACTATAAACAAACACGCTCTGATAGGTAAAACGCGAAAATTTCCGTAAACAGCATGGGATTTCAAGATAGTGGAGATTGGAATGGAATGTGCCATCAATGCTTTTGAAATTTAAACCCTGTGAGTTATTCCGAAGCAAACCTTTTTACACAATTTAACTGTAGTCAAATTTAGTGCAGTCTGGTAGCATATTAGATTTTGCCAAGATTGCCAGTGCCATTCCAAAACCCTAACTATTCCCTCCTAATTTCTGTTATTATTTTGATTCAGGTACTGAAGAAAATATTCTCCTACCTCAGCATTGGGGAAATTTCCCACTGCCGAGTCGTTTGTCTGAAATGGAAGGAGACAGCTGACCCGGTTTTCAACGACAGAATTGGAGAAGTCTACATTGTTTTTAATGGAGACCACAAAAAACCAAGTGATGTACCACTTTTTCTGACCATGTTAGAAGACTCCAAATTGGAATTTGAAACTTTCCGTTTCAAGAATTACCCAATGGAGGATCCATCTGTTAAGCTGCTTTTCAGTCGGTATGCTTCTTCTATAACCAAACTGGAATTCAATTATGACCGCCAGCAAGTGGATAGATACGGCGACGATCTGGAGGAAACAGCCGGAACGCCACCTGGGATAACAAATCTGCACTTAAGGCACATCCTGGTAAACGGAGCTCCGTTTCTCGAAGAATTGGAAATCATAAATCTTCCTCCAGCAATGAAGAAACAGGCAATATTCAAAGCGGCCCGCTATTTGATCCCCCCTCCACTAGACTTGGAAATCCGGAAACTAACCCTACATTTTAAATATCGGACGGGGAAATTTGAAGGATTATTTCTGAATGATTTGGTGAGGAATTCCACTAAATTACAGGAGCTTCGCGTAAAATCCGATTTTGATTGTTATGAGGAAACTTTGACTCTGTTAAATGCTATCAAAGCAGCTCCTGTCAAAGCAAGTGGATAGATACGGCGACGATCTGGAGGAAACAGCCGGAACGCCACCTGGGATAACAAATCTGCACTTAAGGCACATCCTGGTAAACGGAGCTCCATTTCTCGAAGAATTGGAAATTATCAATCTTCCTCCAGCAATGAAAAAACAGGCAATATTCAAAGCGGCCCGCTATTTGATCCCCCCTCCACTAGACTTGGAAATTCGGAAACTAACCCTCCATTTTAAATATCGGACGGGGAAATTTGAAGGATTATTTCTGAATGATTTGGTGAGGAATTCGACCAAGTTACAGGAGCTTCGCGTAAAATCCGATTTTGATTGTTATGAGGAAACTTTGACTCTGTTAAATGCTATCAAAGCAGCTCCTGTCATTATTCCGAATTTAACACGGTTGGATTTAGCCTCCGTCGATGGACATATCATGGATTTACTGGCAACAAAATTCACTTCATCCCATCTTCGAAGATTCACTTGCAAACCGCTCAGTGAATTTGAAGAAAAACAATTAGAAATATTCCTGGATACACAAAAGGGGACATTGGAGCATTTGAGCCTATCATTCAGCTCAGAGGACGACCTGTCCATCAATTTACCCATCATCCCAAATTTGAAATACCTGAAACTCAACTTTTCTTACACTGGAGGCCACGTTTCCATCAACGTACTTTCGTACGCCACTATGTTTCCTAAATTGGAAATTTTCAAGTTACTTCACCGCCGCTCCAAAATCTGCTCCTACAATTCCGATGAATGGTTTTCAGCCCAAGCCCCCTGCACAACTCTCCGCTATTTGACGCTACCCGGGGATTTGGAAAATAGTGGACTCCTCACTTGCATCGCTGAGATATTTCCGGATATCACCAAGTTGAATTTAGCAGCTCAGAAATATCAAGTTTTGAGGTGCTTGTGGACGGTTTGGCCAAACCTCAAAATCCTTGCAATTTCATTGGATTCTGAACATGAGCGGAAATGCGGGAACTCAAATTCGGATGACTCGGGGAATGAATTCCGTCCAAGTACGAGTGCGAATATAAGACAAGGACGGATGAGTATGGATTCAAATGCGGAGCACTCACACTCCCACATCATCGATTCCATTTTGACTGGAATTCCAGAAGCTGAGTGCAAAATATTGGCAAAGAAATTTGCAAAACTTGGCGAACTGGAATTGTCTGAGGAAGAAATAGCCGGACTCGAGACTCACAGAACTGGAGCCTCAATCTGTGATTTGAAAGGCGAGCACTGAGCGGGGACATATCTAATAATTATTCATTCAATTTGCATGGAGAAAGATTTGGGATGTAGAATCTAGTTGAGCTTGTTTTTTATTATTACTCTTTATATATTTATGTTGATTTTAATCCTTAGGTTTAAGACGATTGATCATTCATGGTGGTAGGGACTTGAGTATGATTTTTCCCGACAATCCAAATCATATCATCACAGATGTGACTGGGTACTTGGGATTTGCTAAGCTGTCAGAACTAATTGACATTGATCTTAGGTTCTGCCGGGCTAAGGTACTCTTTGTGGGACAGTACATAGTTTGAATGGTGAAACTTTTGGTTGCAGTGCAGAATCACAATAAATGAATCTATATAATGGCTTTCGGAGCACTACTCTCCATTCAAAGTATCGGTTTCCTTTATTTAAATTTCAAAATTATTATTTCCCGCTACAATTATCTCTGTGTTTCTGAATTCTATTCAACATTTGATCAATACAGATTTGTACCGTGTGCAAAATCAGGCACAGGGACAATCCCGGTGCATGGTTAATTTAAAATTTACACCGACAACCAAACGCGAAGGTAAGGCAAAGTAGTTCTATAGTTAGTTAATCTTTGACTGACTTCTGTGTCACATTTCTACAAGCAATGAGCTGTGTCACTTCAAATTAAACAGTGGAAATGAGGAGAGACACATGCAAGCATGGTAGTTGTCCTTATGATACGAAGTCGTCTTTTCTACAACAGTCAAGTTAGTGCATTAGTTTACATAGTTGTAAAGTTCTTTTCCTCTTTTTTGATGAATTCAAAATACGCATTGCAACGATTAGAAGTTTAGAATAAGCTTGCAGTTATGTTTACTAAAGTCAAAACTTAAATACTTTCTTGTATGATTTTTCACAGCTGTCGGCTGCATGCAGTGCATATGTAAGCGCTGTTCTGGATCTTTACCCGCAGAAGAAAGCGTGTCGGCTCATTAAGATTTGAAAGATCTCCACTCATTGAAAAGTTTCAGGGCTTGTCCGTCCGCAACATTGATTTGCTTTAGAAGTGAGAAAAAGGATTTGCTAGAATCTGTACAGACCATCAATTTCCGGAGGTAGTCGTAGTAATGGATAATATCTAACTTTCGAGATAAAAAGAAGTGTTAAGGTCGAGTTTCCTGAACTGATGGAAACTGATATTTCTTAATCTATTATTGTTTTATGCTATTTGCATTATCAAAGTTACAACTTCGTATTTGAACTGCGGATTCAAATGTATTTGGTCATTATGATGAAAATAATATGCTTGTTAGATTTGTCATACACATGGTACATGTATTCTTAATTCTATCCAACAATGAACGATTTTGCAGGGAATTTGATCGCACAGTTGTTTATTTGATAAGCTTTTGACTACTCGGTTGGAGTATTCGTCAGATCTTGAATATTGAATAATGGAATCATGCCGAAGGTTTAACACAAACTAAGAGTAAATTAATACGTGAGTTGAGGCCCCACGTGCAAACTTGACGATTATCCTATGCAAGCAAATCCTGCAATCCGAGTATGCTATTAGTAGAATCCCAGCAAGAATCCGCATTGACAAATTCCGCCAAAACCGTTCAAGAATTTAAAAACTTCAAAATTTGTAAGACGCCCATAGTAGATTTGAAGATCACACTTTAATATTAATAACTCAGATCTATAAACATTAATAACTTTTAACAAACTAGTAGTACGATTCTAAAGTAAGAACAATAAGTGATTTCGTGCTTAGAAGACAGAATTAATGTAACATCAAAATTGTTTATGGTAATTAAATATTAAAGCTAGTCTACATTGGAAGAAATCAAATTCTTGCCTTGTCCTTGTGCGTAACTGGAACGTTCTCATAAAATTGGGAAATACATACTAGTAAAATAATAAGAAATTCCTAATTCATCGTAAGCCGTTCTTTTTCGAACGCAACAGAACGGATATTCAGGGTCAGGACACTTTGTCATAGAAGCCACCAACCCCAGTGTTACAAAGGCGGGTCTCAGTGGACCTAACATGGCAACATCACTGAAGCAAGCGTGCCAACGATCACGTGCAACAACTATTCCTGCAATCTGAAGAAGTAATATCAACAAATGTCGCATTATAATCATCATCCCAGGTTACTTTGAGATTGCATTGACCGTGACCCGCTTCTGCGCCTCCAAAATTGTAAATCAATGTGAACAGGGTTGCAAAAGTGGCCAATCCAAGGGCTATATTCTTCATTTTGAATGAAGTCTCTCGGCTGGGTGTGCACAAATTCTGAAATTTTAAAGCCAAATTAATTAGATCCTAGAACTCCGCAACTTGTATATATATATATATGTATCAATGTTGGGAAAGGAGAACCTACAAATGATTTATATTCAAACCGCTGCGCTCCTTAATTTTAAAGCTAGTTTCTTAAGGATGTGGAACTGAAAATCTAACTTGGACAAAACAGTTGCCTTTTATACAAGGTATTTGGGGTCAGAGGAACGTCATTGTAAAAATAAAAATCAGTAAATCATAGCAGGTCAAACACCCATAGTTGCGTTGTTATGCTCTGTATGGTTTGTCGTAGCAGCTGGAGGTTATTGCCCCAAACAATAAAGTGCCGTAGGATAAGCTCAGCTAATTTATGCTAATTGCAATATGCATTGCTAGAAAGACCAACTAATAAGTCTGAGATATTGGTGGACCGCAACGAGGGGTGTACTGCTAACCATGGGCGAATTTTTATTCTTTTACTGAAAGGCGAGAATTCATTCCACGTAGAAAGCGAAGATAACAAATAACCCGTATGAACTCTACGTTGCTACATTTCCTCATTTGCTGAAATATTTTGACCGAGCCCCCTGACCCTGATAATATTGTCGAGTTTGAAAATTTTACACTTTGAAAGATTAAATGTATGTTTTTAAATAACTTTAAAGATATATGGCTTTCCTCCCCGTTCTTTATGGTCTTTTATCTACGGTTGTGATTCCTTGCACTTTCTTAATAAAACACGACTGGGAGGAGCACTGGACCCACCATCGACATTTATATAGTGTTAAAGTCGCGCCTGTGGCCTGTGTTTACAGTTTTCAGGTTTTGTAGGCTTGGCGTAATCCTGCAGGATTTATCAAAATTTTGTACATCAAAATATATTCCAGTGTAGCCTTAATCGAGTTTTAACTTGCTAAAATCGGCTAGTTGAAAAGAAAGTCATAAACCTGTGAAATCAGAGCAAACAAAAACTTCACCCCTTGCTACAAAAATTAAAGGCGTTGGATCATCAATGGGTGCAACTGCATCTATTCCATTCTTTTGGTTGGTGCGAAACAAATAAATACCTCCACTAGATTTGAAAATTGGAGTTTAATTTTACTTCATGTTGCATATCGAATATGAGTTATTAAGTCAAATAAGCATTGCGATTTTAAAATAGAGAGCAATAAGTGATTCCGTACAAATAGAAAATACATTGCAAACCATTCATAAAGACAGAAAACTTGTTCTTGAACATTTTCACATATTAAAACAAAACACTGCTAAAAATAATAAGATCCTTGCCCTATGGGTACATTTTCCTGACACTTGTCATTTGTTAACCATAGTATTTAAAACTAATCAATCCCTTGAATTCACTAGATACAACGCAGCAGGACTGATTCTGGGGACAAGGTTCAAGGATAAGCCTGTCCTACTCCGGTAGCGAAACACAAATGATTAACTCTGCCCAGCTCCTCAATAGAATTTGTGCATCTGTAGGTCCAATTAAATGGTTCATCGTTTGTTTGACAAATCCCTGTAACGTTCACTAGCGTAGTACTTGTATTTGCTATTATTACTCTAACCGAGCACTGCCCATCTGCAGCACCAAAATTGTTAATCAATTGAAACACTGCTACAAAAGCAAAAATAGCAAACAGCACGGCTGGGTTCTTCATGTTGAAGTGTTAAGCTCTGCTGGTTTGTTGAAATTCTGAAAATTCAAAGTCAAGCGTATTAGAACATGTGACAAAGTTTAGAAACACACACTTACAAAAGGTTTGCAGCTGTTGAATTTCTGAACTGAGCAGATTTTGACTGTGAAGCTGGAAATCTAACGGCGGTCCACGAGTCGTCTTTTATACAAGCTATTTGAGGTCAAACGAACGTCATTGTAAAAATAAAAACCAGGGATGATTACAGGTCAAAGTCTCACCTTTGTTGTGTTCTGAGGGCTATTGCCCCATGCTCGGTTCCTTTAAGCTGAAATGCCATAATTCTTGCGGGACCTCCCAAGTTTGGGAAAGAGATAACCCGTTGATCCCAGTCGTTATTCAAAGCAATGCAACTTATTCACTATTAAGATTGTTGGAATGGAACAGAATGCATGATTTTTATACTTTTCTAAGTTGAACGAGCTGATCCTCAGTAGCATTTATCAAAACTACTAACTCAACATTCCTCACTTCCTTCCTGATTGCTCCGACGACAGTGCAAATGTGGTATTTTTCCCGGCAATTTAATTTAGCGATTCCAATAACATAGTTTTAAAAACAATTATGAAACGAATTTGTCAAAGTTTTGCAAAGTTGTCGCATCACATTATGTCAGTCCATGAAATATGGGTTTATGCAAAACGTTTTAGTGGAAAAATTTGTAGCGGAATTTTTATTAGGAATACTTTCAAATTATAGTTTTATAGTCGTTTCCTCCTCTAGGAAATTCTTTGGGTCTTATTCTTATACTTTTGACCTTTCTAATTTACTACGCGTTGAGCGGGAAGGGGGGGGGGGCGGTGAACGAATAACCTTTTGACCTGGGCATGGACTACACATCGCGCTGCTGCACTTCTTTTTTGAATGCACCATAGTGACCAAATACTATCAATATTGTAGAAATAAATTCCACTGAACTGATTATTCAAGCAGCTGCATGTTGTCAGAGAGCCGAACAACATGTTTATTTTGATCTGGAAATTTTAGCAACATTATTCTGCTTTAGAGGTGGGAAAGGATAGCAACAGGATTCGGAGATTTTAAACATTAGAAGCAATTCGAAGTGATAAAGCTTAATATTTCAATTTACTGTCTTATTTTAACTAAATTTATTAAAATTTTGAGGCTATTTAGTGAGCTATTATTCAAAAAAAAATTCATTCGCTGTTTCGTAATATTTACACAAAGGTCAGTGTACTCCCTTGCAGTGCAAGGCGGTAAAAATGCAGGCGCAATAAATG
>JAAXYW010002020.1:0-17506 GCA_036851895.1 Orthonychiurus folsomi
TTAAATATTTGGTGGGTATTTTTTAGAGCTATTCGCCGCGCTGAAAGGCTCTAAGGACGTACTGATAGTGCTAGCTGCGAAGATCAAAACACTTCACGATCGTGTAACACGAGAAGTAGAAGCTCACAAGGAATTGCTCAATTATATCCACGGGGATACAACACTTGACATATTCAAGAATAACCGGAGTAAGCAGAAATTTCCGGCTCCTGCATACATCCCACCCCGCCATGGGCTTCCATTTCCAGACAAACCTCGTGAGGATCCAAATAAGACTTCAGGATTGATTTTTCCTCCCAGTAAGTACATTCAAATTGTTAATGCTGCACTAATGTGACACAAGCAAATCAAGAGACTAATCTTAGAAATTTGAACTAAAATAGGGCATGCAGATCCATCCAAGATGTACATGAGCTACTTGGCTGCTTCAAAACTGACACCGTCTGGGGCACCCATTGGGGTAATTCATTCACCTCAAGCTTCGATGAATATGCCACCAAAACACTTTGAGAGTTTTAATGTTTCAGGTAAACGCTTGTCAATGTTGGCATGTTGGCTTTCTATCATAATTTGGAAACTTTACTTCATTTTAAATGAAAATTCACCTCGCGCTCTCGCCTAATTCGGACTTATTTTTCAGGGCCGGGCTCCCCGGGCGGTTCTTTTTACAACCCGCACTCCCAGACCATTCCTGGTACACCAGGTCAAATAGCACCACAAACATCCCCAACTTCACTGAAGCGAACGAAACACTAAACAATTCGCTAATAGCAAATTGTGCTTTTATTCAGACGTGTGAGTTGCGCTTACGAGTTATGACATGAGTTTGAATACCTCTATTTATTTTCAAATGCTTTAACATTTTCAATTTGGCTTGATTTCAAATTTTGTATACTGGAAATTTTGACTTAATAAATATCACACTCAAAATCAAATGCACTGAATAACGGCACTAATACTACTGGCGCTGCTAATCTGGATTAACTAATTTCAATTTAAGTACAATTCTTTGATTTAAATTAGTTAATATATTTGTAACTTGGAGGAAAGAAGCCCCTCCCCAGGGGCTTCTTTCCTCCAAGGTTTAAAAGTAATTTTAGATCGTTTCACTCTTAGGTATGTTAGGTGTATTAAAATTATTCCTAATTGAAATTGAATTGAATTTATAATTAAACTTCAATTAGATAGTAGCATTGTAATGTGGAGCGAAGCATTGAAATTTGCGGATTTGCATGCACAGCAGCAGCGGCACTGTGGAAAGGCATGGATGAATTGAAAGCAGGCGGTGGGATGGATGGGCGCCAAACGCGCCCCTTTCTCCACAATAACAACGAACGCAACGGTTTGGGCAAGGAGAACCGCAAACGTCATCTCATATTTGTACAAGCTAAGCGCAAGCAAACATTCATCAACGGACGGTCACAATAATAATTAGCAGAATTTATATTTTAAGCGAGTTTTGGGTCGAGTACAAGTAAAAAGTGTCAAAATACATCTACTCCAGTTGAGGCGAGTGTTGACAGTGTGTAGAGTGACGACATTTTGATGGAGCCAAATAAAAAGTCAAAGTAAGAATGAAAGGGAATTAAATCATTTAATTCAGGTTTTTCTTAAATCCGGAGTGAAGTCGAGGCGTAAATCGAATCCCGACTGTCAACTTTGAGATTGTTTTGTGGATGTAAAGTTGTTTTTCTCAGGTTTCAAGAAAGACTCCGAAGGGCGTGCCGGGTCCGGTTCCAGCTCTTCCGGTTCCAGAAGTTCTATTATGTCCGGCAGGGACTCATTTGATGCGTATGACATGATTAACGCTCCACAATTTATGGATTTTGATGATTTGAGACGAGGTTTACTGGATGACAGCGAAGAAGCGGACCAATTCTTTTGTAAGTATTTGGTATTACATTTTGTGTCTTGCCATAGCTTTTCAATTTCAAGCAAAGTTAATGTAATATTTTAACCTTAGCTAACCATCGCGAGGAGGATGACTACCTTGTTCCAATTGAAAGCTTATCTCCTTCGATTCAACTCCTTGATTTTAATCCAATTTCCTCAACAGCGTCTTTGGTTGAAGTGGGATTGGAAAAAATCCACAAAGAGAACAATGAAAAACGTTTAGCTCATGAAGGTGATTTTGCTTTTGCTTAAAACACTTGTAATTTATATGATAATAGTATTGTATGATGTGCGTGGGGCTCAGATAATTGTGAAGAGAAGGAAAGCGATGACTTGGCACCTTTGCTTGATAGCAAGTTGGAATTGCATGAAGTTGGTGAAAGGGAAAACGAAGAGAACCATTTGGAAGATGAAGGTAATATTTTGCTTAGTCTAAAGTGTTTCTAGAATTAGCACATTTTTTCGTGTCGCAGCTAATCATGGCCAGGAGGACGATGTCCCCATTTTGGTAGAGGACTTAATCTCTTCTATTCAGCCGCCCACTTCCAATTTAATTTCTTCAGTGCCAACTTTGTCTGAAGTGGATAAACCTCTTGAAGATGGTAAATACGAATGCTTAAAAGATGGAGGTAACGCCTTAATTTTGATTTGTTACAATTTTCCGTGTCCTCATGAGCATTTCATGTCTCAGCTATTTGTCTCGAAAATCGAGATGCGGATGCGGGTAGCCTGGCCAAAGTGGAAAACTTGGTCTCTTCATTGCAGTTCCTCCAATTCAATTCAATTTCCTCAAAAGGTGCACCCGTTGGAACTGAAGCAAAATTGGATGACGGTGAGGATGAAGACGACGAGGAGGAATGCCTTAAAGCTGGTGGTGATTTTACTTAATTTAATGCTTTAAGTGTATTTTTTATACCTTGCAATTTCTTGACTTGGATTCTTCGTTTTCACCCACCAGATATTTCTATTTCGACGGTTCATAAAGACAAAATTGAAGACCCCGAGGACTGCTTTTTTGATTTTGAAACACACATTTTGGACGGAAGTGTATCGCACGACTCTCCGCGTACTAAACAAAATATGAATGCGAGATTATCTTCAAGCGTTAGTGATCTAGCTAAAGTGGTTGTTTCTCAAGAAAAAGCGAATGCATACGGATACCAGGCACATGTTGGAATCACAATTCCAAGAACACCGGAGAAATCACTGTGAGTTTATCATTTTGTTCACAGTTAACCAGCAATATAAATAGATAACTGGTGTTGAATTGCTGAATTTACTTTATTTTAATTAATTTACTATTTCAGCTTATCCACTACTCGGAAGGCGCGATGTGCGTCCGCTACACGTGCAAGATCGTCATCAGCTTCAAGATTGTCTTCAAGAAGTGCGGCTCCTACACCCAAACTGGACGCCAAGAAAGTGATCAGTGACCGTGGGCGAGCCGAATCTAGAGATTCGTGCAGACAATCTCGCGCTCCAACAAAACAAAACTTCTCCTATGTGTCACTGGCCGAAGCCGTAAATAAGTTTCAAAGAGGAACCCCAGATCGTTTCCACACAAGTTCGAAATCAATAGTTCCACCTCGTAAGCAATAATATTTTATGATATTTTAAATGTTGTGTTTTCTCTTTCTTCCTGATATTTAATTTAATGCTTAAGAATATGGTAGTTGAGGTAGTTGGCTAGAGAGAGAACCAAATTTTCTATTTGTATTCAACAGGTGCTGCATCTTCAGGGGCGGGTGGAAGAGGCGCTGGTTCCTCTCCTGGGAAAGGCCGTAGGATGCCGTCCGCATCACCAGACCGTGGATCCAGTAGAGGAAGCAAAAAATGCTTTGAGACATCGACCTCATCAATGGACTCCTTGCCCAGTAATGCTCCTAATTCTAATATTAAAGCCGGGAAAAGTTTGGGAGGTGCCATTAAACCAGCTGTATTTGAACTGCCAAAGCGTTTTGACATCAAGACAACTGTTCCGAAACCTTTATAAATTTCATGAGACCCGCAAAAGAGCCAATGTACGGTGCATAATTATTCTTGGATGATAAGTATCGCCAGTTAACCATGCACCTTTTATATTTCAGGTTGAGACAGAGAAAGAGGAATTTGTATTCAAAGCTCGCCCAGCCCCATTGAAAATATTTCATGCCCCAACTGGGGTTAAGGAAAAAGCAGACGTCAAAACAACTTGTCCTGTGGAAGTACACTTTGCGTCGGATGATCGGTTGAAGGAAAGGCACCAGCGCAGAGCCGCGTCAGCACACGTACGAAGCGTAAACTTAAGGTTTTCAATTTTTAATTTGGAATGTTGGTGGTTTTAATATTATAATATTGGCTGGGTAGACGTCTCCCGTGCGTCCAATAATAGCTAGGCCGTCTTCCGCGAGTAAGATCCCGACCCCTAGTAAGCGTAAACTATCTGCATCGCATTGCGAGCCGCCTAAAACCACAACTCTTCAGCCATTTAGCTTTGAGGATCGTAACAAAGAGGCATTTCGAAAAAGGCAAGAGCGATTGCAAAAGGTTAGTTTCCGTGGGCTGAAAGTTGACTTTGCGTTACCTTCCAATTTTGATCTCTTAATATGGTAGCTTGTATTTCCTGGATTTAGGAACTTGAAGAGGAAAAGAAAGCATTTAATAAAGAGTTCCATGCAACTCCCGTTCCAAATTTCGCAGTAACAGGGCTACCTAAGAAGAAACCAATATCTCTTACCGACGTGGCTCCGTTCAATTTTAAAGTTGACGAACGCGGTGCCGCCAAACAACAACAATTCAAGCAAAAGGTAAGCCACTTAAATTTGGAAGGGAACACTACCAGATAAGGTAATGGCATCTGCTTATTAAGAGGTGTAATTTGGTACAAACATTTTTTCAGCTTGACTCTGAGTTGAAAGATTTGAAGGAGAAAACCGTTTTTCATGCAAACCCTCCAACTGTTATCTACCAGAAGCCATTTGAACCGGATTACAGTGGTAAAATTTTGGTTGAACCGGTTGAACTAAATCTTAATACGGACAAACGAGCTCAAGAAAGAGAGAGGTATGAGCTTGCGATGAAGCAGAAGCAACGAGAGGAGGCAGAGCAACAACGACAGGTAACAAAAGTAATCCAGAGAACGTTTGTCTTATGCTTCATAATTACCGTATTCTAAGCCAAGTCTTTTGCTTAGTTGGAAATTCTTCATTTGGAAAAAGAAAAGGAGAATTGTATTGAATTACGGCGACAATTGGTGCACAAGGCTCTTCCGATAAAATCAACGCGCACATTTGAAGTTAAGTCCTCCAGCAAGCCTTTAACTGAGCCAAAAAGTCCAGCTTTTAAGCCTTTGCCTTCTCAACGTCGAGTTCACAAATGATTGGAGTTTATTTTGGATTTGGATTCGTGTTTGTTTTATAAGATGACTCGTGAAGGGGGAATATTGATTTTACTTCACTACATTATTACAATTAGCAGGCTAAGTATTAAACGCGGAAGAAGTTTCTAATGTAAACTGATTTGTGAATTCATAACAATGACTTCAGTGATGTACTATACACTATTTAATTATCAATTTGGTTTTAAAATAAAATTGCATTTTTGTCAAGGCAAGGTTTCAAAATTCCTTCATTGCCGAATGCTTAATAAGAAATATTGCAACGAGTTTGGACATCTCTTTACATCAGGCAAACAGAATCCGAAGGCCAAAAGTTCACAACGAATTCTTGAATTTATAAATGAGTCGTGGCTAAATTACAGTTTTTTTTGTCATATCAACCAACGATAGCGTGGCTTGTTTTCACATTTTCTTTTAAAGATTCACATAGTAATAGGCATAATGGCTTTCAGCGCTCAGCGCAACTACCATAATCGTTAGAAGTTAAGGTCAAGGTTGTGGGTTCTTATAGATTCAAGTATCAAATCCCGTAATCGGATATTAATTGAAGTCGGATTGACAGATTGTAATCGGAAGCCGGATTTAACAGATTGATTTCGGCCAAACTTGTGCACAATGGTTGCTTCCGCGAAAGGTTCACCTAAATCTAACAATGACATTCGGTGTGCGATTTCTATGTAATAATTAAAATTTCAAACAATAGGCTCGAAACCCGTTGTGTCCACCTCCACGAGCGATTCTTCAAGTTCAACGTCATTAGACTCTTCCGAGTCGTCCACCTGTACCACTTCGAGCTCAGAGAGTAGTTCTCCAGGTAACATAGAGTAGAAAATTAAAGTGTTCTATTCAAGCTAGCTTTGAATTAAATTAATCTTGATTTAATTTCTTTTAAGAGCGTGGGAACGGCCGCAAACAAAATGCCGGACAAACTGAGAACAGAAATAAATCAAATCGTCAACCGTTGACAGGGAAAAATGGTGGGAAGTCGGGAGTTATCCGTAAGCGCCGGAGAAGACGACAAAGGTAGTATTATAATCATAATCCATTTCCACTACTTCAGCTAAGATTGATTAATATTATGTTGTAATGACCATTTCATTAAGGCGCGTCACCATTTGCTTGTCAAATTGTCGCTACGAAATTGTTCGTAGTATTGGGCGCAGGAATAAATTACATGAGGTGAATGAGGATGAGGGCTGGAACATTTACTGGACTGATTATAGCGTGTCTTTGGAGCGGGCAATGGATATGCGCCGATTCCAGGTATTATGAGAATGTTATTAACATTTTGTCTGCGAAAGGTACTGAGGCAGTGCTGTATCGAGCATATTTCTTTAGATCGTCAACCATTTCCCTGGAATGAATGAGATTTGCCGAAAGGATTTGCTATGCCGTAATTTGAATCGCATGAGGAAGCTTTTTCCAGCGGATTATGAGATTTATCCCAAAACATGGAGCCTTCCTTCCGAGTAAGCAATGAGTGCAAGTTGATTAAATCGTATGAAGTGTCAAAGTGAAACTCATAACTTTTGCAATAAAGCCTAGGAGATTTGCAGACGTACGCACACACGCGGAAAAACAAAACCTACATTTGCAAACCCGAGATGGGATGTCAGGGTCGTGGGATATTTCTGATCCGAAACATCAAAGATTTGAATCCATTCGGAAAGATCGTTGTTCAGCAATATCTCGGAAAGGTAAAATCAAAGTCAGCGTCTGTACGCAAGTGTGGTAAATCAGTAAATTCCAAACTTTCTCTTTCACAGCCCTTCTTGATTGACTCATTCAAGTTTGATCTCCGAATTTATGTCCTGATTACTTCCGTTGATCCCCTCAGAGTTTATATTTACAAGGAGGGTTTGGCCAGGTGAGAGATTCTCAAATCTTTTAATTGGGCTCTTGAATAGTTTGTTTTGTTGGATTTTAGATTTGCGACTGCAAAGTACAAGCCTCCAACAAATAGCAATACTGAGAACTCCTACATGCATTTGACGAATTACGCAGTCAACAAATATAGTCGGGACTATGTTGTTGATGAAGAAGGTGGAAGCAAACGGTAATTTTTTAGTAAAACTATTTTTTAATAATTTACCATAATATTTATCAGCCAATTTACATATTTGTATTTTCATTGGCAGTATTGTTTCATTCAATTGAATGCTTAATTTATTCGCTTGTTTTTGGTTAATCAGAAAGCTAACTTCCGTGTACAAGTGGCTAGAGGAAAGGCATCATGACGTTGTGGCAATTATCGAGTCAATCGATGAAGTGATTTTAAAAACGATTATTGCGGCGTATCCTGTCCTCAAGCACAATTACAGGACTTGCTTCCCATCCCATGACATTTGCAGTGCCTGCTTTGAAATTCTTGGATTTGACATATTGCTTGACCATCGACTGAAACCGTTTGTTCTTGAGGTATGGCAAAATATTATTATCAAAGCAAGCCAAGGCAAGGTTGTATGTAAGGCTTTGTAAAGGTACACCATCTAATCTTGATCCAAATAGGTGAACCATTCCCCAAGTTTCCACACGGACACCAAATTAGATTTGGAAATCAAGGAGGGACTCCTTCAAGACACATTCGGAATGCTCGACACAAAGAAATTGGATAGACATAAAGTTGAGAATGCGGATAGGAAACGAATCCAAGATCGCCTACTGCAGAAAAATGGAAACTCGTAAATAAAATACTTTATTACTCAAAGGTTTGAACAAATCAATCAATTTATATATAATCTCAGGAAAAAAGACGCTGGCGCAGATTCCGTGTCCGAAGCGCAATTTAAACATGAAATGGAGAATTGTGGCGGCTACCGACTCGTTTACCCGAAACCTGGAACAGAGAAATATGATATATTCATGGAACAAAATTATTGCACTCTGTATCAGGAAACTGCTGCTTCTCAGGCGCGGGCAAACTGTACTCGCAATCAACTCGAGGAGTACAACGTATGAAGACTTGTTTTTTTTTCAATATTAGCTTGTGTATTTAATTAAATAATTAAATGCTAGCAAAAAAAGCTTGAGGATGAGCGGAAGCGGGCTGGGATTAGAGAGCCCATAATCTTAGCACAGTCGAAGGAGTCTAAAATTGTCCGACCAGAGTCCCCAGTAGAGAAGGAATCAAAGGTAAATTTTGACAAGTGCATATCTGTGTGTGGAAATTAGCTGACAATACTTCCAAATTAATTTCAGTTAGCAGTTTATGACCACGGGCCATTTGCCCCGGTGGACATTATTAATGATGAAGAAGTCGAGCGCTCAAGGGCGCTCATGCACCGCGGTATGCTTATCCGTAGTCTTGGGATAGAGCTACAGGTAAATTATCCATCATTTATGTAAAGAGTATATTTGCAATTAAAAATTGCTTTTAAGGCTTTCAAGCTTCTATGCCAATTGGGGACTTTGAAAACAGAAGAGGAAAAGGTTTTCAGACGCATGCATGGAATGACCTATTTGCAATGGCAGAAGTACAAGGAGAGCATGTAAGTTCAAATGAACACTAAAATTTGTCATTACCAAAAAAAAGTGTTGCAAACCTTACATAAAAACTTGTATTTAGTGCCGACTCATTCAATGACAACACATTTGGGATAAACCTGGGATTTAATGAACGCCAAGACGACAATTGTTCCAATTCCAATCCCAAGTCAGACAGTGAAGATGAGCCTGACCCAGTTCCATGGAGGCAAAAATTGGCTGACACCTACCGCGGCGACTCAACACCCGAGTACATTAATTTTTCACGAAAGCATTTATATCCTGACCTCGGAATGCCGAGTGTTCCCAGCCGTTCGAATTTTGTCAGTACAGCGATTAACCCGGCCGGCCAAAGTTTTATGAATTCTCAGAGGAAGAGTGATTCAACAATCATTGGAGAATCCGGCCCGTCCAGTTTCCGGGCGACAACATCTAATGTCTTTCAGATTCAACCGAGCGTTGCTCAGCGCCGCTACGATCACGTCGTCGAGAAAAGACGGGGAATTAATGTTCCAACTGGGATTCCAGGGTTCAGTAGTGCGATTGGAGTGTCCGGAATCCACCCGCACATTGGTTTTAGCCAAATTAACAGGGTACACCAATTTTCCTTAAAACTTGCATTAAAGATTTTCTAATTCCGAGTAATCCACCTATGCAGGGACGTGCCCGGCCACATCCACATTCATTACCCTCGTTTCCGACCGTAAACACTTCACCCAAATGGAGTATTGGACAGCAAAACAATCCACACTCTCATATTCGTCCAATGTTAGTGGGAATCCAACCCGTCCACCAACAAAGACTCATTCAAGTGGATAATTTGTCCACGCAAGGGGTTGGGATTCAAGGACAAGGGCTCAAAGGGTTTTTAGCTGGACGATTGGGATTAGACAAATTGAATAAAGGTGATTTCGATATTCTTCTTTGTCATTAGTAAGGAAAATTTTAAATTTCTCAATACTACTTCCAGAGACAAGTTTATATCACCTTGGAGGACAAGTGGGGCGAAGGAATTTTGGATATGGTCCGGGTCAGAGTGTTCATGTTCAGCCCATTTCTCGCCCACAACCCCCTCGAGATAATCCACTCATGTTAACTGGGATTCGCATTGGTATTTCTTTACATGTTTTACATTTAAATAATTTTGCATAACAAATCTGTTTGATTACCCCCAGGATCCCGACTCAACATCTAGAAGATACAAAATTGAATCGCCTGTCATGAACTTCACATTTTATTACTCAAAATCAAGAAACATGTATGAAATCGAGTAGAGACTGAAATACGCGTGCACATTGAATGAACACAAAGCAATTAAAAAACTCCATCGCCTTAGCCTTTGGTATATGGAGCGATCACCAACCACGTTAATAAAAATAAGTTTTGATTAACATTTAAAGACTAGTATTTTCTTCGGGGATGGGTGTGTCTTCCATTTCTAGAAATCGGTAAATATAGTGATTAATTGTAGACAATTATTAGTTAAAATCGTTTAAGTTGCAGTAGCATTGCAGGTGTAAACTGGGTTACCATTTGCAGTGCTGCTTTCCACAAATCTGATTTTGGTTCCATTTTCGGAGTTGGCCTCCACCTTTTTTTCTTCCAAAACTTCACTCACTGCTAACTCAATTAGCTCGTCAACTAGCACCGCTGCACAATTGTACAATTCCTCGTCCACTTCGGACTCTTTTGGATTTCCGCTCACCATTTCTTTGAATTTGTGCAAAATAGTACGTAATATATACACGAACGACTTTCATACAAATTTAATCCAATATATGCAACACTTCGCCATACTGGAATTACAAAGTGTAATTTAAAAGTGCCGAATGTAGTGCACTGTAAACGTGCAACTCAGGCATGCCTTCATGCTTAGCGAGGCATCCGCCGCCCTGTGTGCACAATTTATCTAGAATTGCTTATCGAAAATTTCTATTCTGCACTTGTAAGTTGTAATCATTATAATTATTATTACTCACAGGTGTTTTCGGTTCATTTTGTAGTATCAATTTGCGCATTACGTCGTCAGTGGTGAATGCTAAAGCTATGCTTTGATGGATTAATGGATTGTATATAAAATACTATCTAGGGTGATAGATAATCATATAATATCCTGCATGCATAGTACGCAACGTAAACAACTTAGAAATCAGGGGCGTTACAGGATAGACAACCTATCTAGAAAGGGACGAGGTTTGGTTGCAAATTGAAAGCAGAGTGAATGTCATTTTTTGTTTTTTTTAATGTTGAATAGAAAAAAATGAAGAGCAAAACGGAGTCGAATTCCGCAACTGGATCAACCCATTTAAACGGCAGACTCCCGCAGATGAGCCCAGTTTGGCCAAGGCCGTAAAAAATCGTAATTCCTTCCGATCGTACCATCTTGAAGATCTTTGTTCTTCAAGCTCTCTTCTTTCCAGTCTTCCCTCAGTTTCCTTATTTTGACACCAGCTCCGTTCGCATCTTGGATCATCAAATCCACATTCATTTTTAGTGTTTGAGGTGTCTTCCAATCTGGCAAAAACCTTCTTCTCAGCACAAGACCCACTATTTTCAAATTTCCCTTCATCACCTCGATTCCCGGTGTTCATCCTAATTCTGGCACTGGCTTTCGTGATGCTTCGTAACAACATTCCCATTTTCTGATCTCTGATCCAATGTGAACTCGGGAGATTTCGCTCTTTGCGGAAGCATCCTTTTAAGGAATGGTTTTTTCGGCGGAACTACAGGGCTCTGAACGTAATCCGTTTCGCCACATAGTAGCTCACCATTCCCCTTCTTCAACTCTGAAAGGGAATTAAAATGCAATGAAATAATTTTTCATATAAGCACATTGTAGATTTAGAAATGTGGTTTGATGCCATACCCAAATCTCGTGACACTCGAATCTTGAACGGTTGGAAACGGTTTATGAAATGTTTTCTCGGTCTACTGGGTGCGTAAAATCAATTGCATTCTAATAGTCTCAATTATTGCAGTATTTGGTATAAATCGATTTGATTTTTATTCACCTATAAAGTTTAGCTAAAGCAAACAAACAAATTTGATTGTAATATTCCAAACTTTCATGAATTTTCACAATTTCAACGAAAATACTGGAGTTTAATCTATTCAGATATACAAAAGCTAACAACTAATCGCACGGCAAATAAAGTTTTACTAAAAACCAAACTAGGCAAGCAGTAAGATAACCATTGTTGCGAGTGCAAGAATGCTTGATTCCAATCTAAATCGAAATCCATTCGAACCAGTAGTAGAAGGTCCTGTTGTTTCTGCAGTTGTGGGAGGTTGATCAGTGGTTATGCGTTCAACTGTTGTAGGAGGTTCGGCTGTTGTAGGAGGTTCAGCTGTTGTAGGAGGTTCGGCTGTTGTAGGAGGTTCAGCTGTTGTAGGAGGTTCGGCTGTTGTAGGAGGTTCGGCTGTTGTAGGAGGTTCGGCGGTTGTAGGAGGTTCGGCTGTTGTAGGAGGGTCGGCGGTTGTAGGAGATTGGGTAACTTCTGGAGCAGGCTCTAGTTCTAGTGTAGCGTCAGCCCAACTGTCCATATACGCGTCATCCGCACTAAATCCATTGTTAATGAGTAGATATTCCGTGGTGCCACTATTAAAAGCAGGCCACTCCGCCATGGCAGCTTCACTTTCCTGGCCAATCCCGATTGGAGCAATGTTAGGATCTCTGTTTTCATAATGGCAATTGTGGAATGAGTCTCATTAGAAATGTTTTCTGACGAATATTTACGAATATTACCCATTGTAAGCAAAATTGTAGATATAGTCAACCATCTGATCGCTGATACTTTGATCAACCTAGTTAGTTAAATTATTGTTTTTATTAGGTCAATCTTGGCAGGGTAAGCTGGTGGTAAATAATAAATAAATAAAATAACCTCATTTAATGTAAAAAAATGGAACAGGTACATTAGGTCGTCCCCGTGAGCGACTGGAAAGTCAAATCAAATGTGTTATACATACTGTGACCCAGATCTGGTTAGTAATTGTATGGATTGGCTCGTTAATTGTTACCTCCTCCGTAGACTGGTGGTGGAGGGAATGGGAAAAGAAGCATGAAGAGTGAATACTGCCCTTTGTGGTCAAACGCATACCAATAAGAATGCGGGTTTTTCTGTGAATGAAGTTCTAAATTCTTATACGTTCCAGCTTTGAAGAAGAACACGCTGTGAATCTACAATGTGTACACAATATCAAGTTTTGTACAAAAAATGCGTAATCACATTTGACTAACATCTGTCAACCCCGGGATCATCATAGTGAAATTTCCTGAGTTTCGACGGTCATTCAAATACTTGTGAGCTAATGCGTCGTAGACAGCGCCATTATCATCCTGCACGCCTGAAGTTGTTTGTCAAAAAGTTAATTTCTGAATTGAGTTCGAAGTAAAAAAAAACCAGCCTACCCATTGAGCCTAGCAGTGTAGGAACTAGGCTGGACCTCAAGAAAGTCGCATTATTTTGAAGTGCTCCACAAGTCGGGCAATTTAGAAATCTATTGTATACAATTCCAAGAGGGAAACTTCCTTCATGACGAACCGCTCCCATTATGACTGGGATGTCCAGCTGCTCTCCAGCCTTTAAAACCTCGCGTGGGTGTTTTTCAATGATTTTGACATCTCCGGCCTTTTGAATGATGGGAGATACTACGTCTACGCCTAGTCTACCGGCTTTTCTCTCTTCCGCCTTTACATTAATCACGTATTATAAATTAAGCTTTACAAAAACTGATAAACTGATTATTTCCCATCCGAACCTGGTAAATATTCAAAGCCACGACCAGATTATCCGCATCAGCAGTGAGCATGCATTGAGTAATGGCTGGGATGTCAGGGTCTGAGGTACCTTCAAGTGTTGCACTACATCCTGAGAGCTCCGCGATTCGAAGATTCCCCTTAATTGGTGTCTCCGTAGTTGCCCACGGTAAAAGCCCGCTGGAACTCATCATGACTGCCTTGTGAAATAGAGGGTCCCCAATTTTGCTCAAGGGAGACGTGATCAAATGACTCAAACCGGCCCCACCCGCCGATTGCCCTGCAGCGTTTCAAAAATTTAAAAAGAAATCTCCTTTTCGTCAAAACTAATACAAATACCGGCTATTGCCTTACCTATCACAGTAATAACTTCGTCATTGCCCCCAAAATAACTACATATTCAAACACAGACCCATTATTATTCAACTTTGCAATTTTCATATTTTGGAATCATGTACCTGATGTATTTTTTGACCCAAACCAGGGCTGCGTGCATGTCATACAAGGCCGCATTCCCTGGAGCCTCATTAGTGTTCAGCGTGAAGAACCCTGAGTTTAAATTTACAGAATGTGTCAAAGACAATAATATGTCAAGTTCAAGTTAATTTTGCGTAACAAATGTTTTCACCTTGAACTCCCAAACGATAGTTAAATGTGACGAAAACTACATCGCGTCGAAAAAGTTTTCCTGGCCCGTAAGCACCGCCGAACCCAGTTGAAAAAGCTCCACCGTGAATAAATACAATTACAGGAAGACTCGCCATCCCATCTCCAGGTTTCTTCAATAAAATTTCCAAGTTAACTTAACTTGACTTTTATGCAACATGTTTTCTTTATATTTAAAAAAATATTGTATTCGTTTTTATGTTGTTTTATCACGAAACACGTGAACCGATGTTGGAAACAATGTGCACGTGGATTATATATTGACTTCACGTAAACACATCATTGAATTGAATCTTCAGAAATCAACTTACGCGGAGAGTGTGGATGTTCACAACAAGGCAGTCCTCTTGACCAAGTGAGGCTCGAGCATTTTGACGTCGCTTTTCTTCGTAGTCTCTTGGAATTCTCTCATCCCCGGTGCGTGCATATTCCAAGCTATCGGCATGGGAGGCTGGATTGAAGAATGAAAATCCATCTGGTTGAATACAAGCAATTATTTCACCCGTCGCATTGAAAACGTCATCCGGTCCAACTAATCTTCCAGTTTCAGCTGGTGGCTAGGTTATTATAACCAAATCATTCGAAATTACAGATTTGACAAAACGTATACAAGTTGTAATAATAAACTTTCAATGCACTTTGCGAATGTAGATTTTTACACATTTACTTACCGAAAATCTACTTTCTCCTGTCGGCGGCTTGGCATATGGAATCCCCGAATAAAGCATATATTCCCTTTCTACTCCGATGCTCCTTTCCAATTTCCCGCGGATTTGCCCTAAGTCAGGTATATCCACAATGTCGTCCTGGGCATTGCAAATACAAGCATACCAAAGAAAGGAAATTACGAAGAAGTATAATTGTGGCAAGTGAGTGGGTTTCATTTTGGCATGTACTAAAATTACGGCGACCTTTGCTGACGGGAACTCGCAGGAATAACTGCAACCGAAACAATGGCGCTTTGGGCAATCGGAAAAGAATGTTATCGAAACAAAGAACCAGGAATTCATAAAATATGAGCGATTGCATACAATATTGAAATTTATGTTTGTAATCTAGATAAGCCTTGCATTCATAGTCTCAACGCCGATGCAGGGACATGCCACAGAAGCCGATAGGATTTAAAATCCGAATATGATTATCAGAGCGGCTTTTGCAAACCAGAAAGGCGATCTGAGGGGCTGCGGCATACGTGTGCGTATGACGATTAAATTCTCTTGCCATTTTATGATTGATTTATGATTCTCGGGATTATTATATTCAATCCATCAAACAGAGCGGCTATGTTTTATGTCCGACAAGATTGTGTGGTGTACTACAGGCAACAGCGGTTTTAATATTGTCACAGACAATTGCCACTCACACCAGGAAATCGTAACTAAACTACGAACAGTTGTGGCAAATTGTTTTGTGCTTTGAATAGTTCTAATGAAAATCGGTTTACCTTTAGAGGTAACAATTTGTAGTATGTTAAGTAAACATTCAGGAATTTGGATAATCCTTATTTGAGTCTGGATAAAGATTATAGTTGTGGATTACTTAAAATCCTGCAGTTTAGCAATGGTGAATGTGCGTCAATCGAATCTGCCATAAATCCACCAAGCTTCATCACTGTCAGTAGCGAATTCGAATGATCATTTTGAAACGATTGGAGATTTGTACTCTGAACTATGTTGTAATTGGGATCACTTCTTATCCACGCATTTGGTTGTAGGAGATTATTTGGTAATACATGGGTCGTAAAACGATGGCTTAGAATCTTACGAATATGTTAAAAAAAACTAATTATTGCCAAATGCGCAAATCCAAAAACATTCTAAGCATCGCCAAATGGAAATGACTCATTGCACGAGCATGAAAACGCTTTGGCACATGGACTTTGAAGTTTGAACAATTCTTCTATCTAGTTATAATTAAATAATTTCCTTCAACAACCTCATCGTATACATTTGTAGGCTGTCATTCTTTTTGAGTTACTTTGAACTCATTTTTCAGGCTCTATCAGTGCCCAGTTTGTACAATTAGAATTAATTTCGTAAAGTTGAAGCTAGTTAGAAATCACTCATAAAATTCTAAAATCATAGTCACAACTTTAAAAGCAAGCCAAGTTCAGGCGCAGAAATTGCTGGAATAAAAATTCAAGAGCAAAGGTTTCCATACAAAATAAAAAACGTATATATTTTCATGCATTTTGAATTGCTCGTGATTTAATACAGTTTCATCATATTTCTCCCAATAAAAACTGCACATTTGACATTCTAACTTTGTGTATATTTTCCCAGTGGCCCACGTAGACGTAGGTTTTCAATGGGAAATTCGGGTTGGATGATTAAATATTCCGACTTTTTTTCACTGATTACTGGCCAAACTGGAAGCGTTGGGATCTGCGGGTTTTAGGAGATTGGTTCGCTTCCGGAGGCGGTATGGGCTCCAGTTCTAGTGTAGCGTCAGCCCAACTGTCCATATACGCGTCATCCACACTAAATCCATTGTTAATGAGTAGATATTGTGTAGTGTCAGTATTAAAAGCAGGCCACTCCGTCATGACAGTTTTGCTTTCCTGGCCAACCCGGATTGAAGCAATGTTAGGATCTCTGTTTTCATAAGAAACTTGTAGAATGGGTTTCATTGGAAATGTTTTCTCATGGAATATTTACGAATCTTACCCTGCAAACAAAGCAAAGTTGTAGACGTAGTCAACCATCTGATCGCTGATACTTTGATCAACCTAGTTAGTTAGATAATTGCATTTGTTAGGTCAGTCTTGGCAGAATAAGCTGGTGGTAAATAATAAATAAATAAAATAACCTCATTTAATGTAAAAAAATGGAACAGGTACATTAGGTCGTCACTGTGAGCGACTGGAAAGTCAAATCAAATGTGTTACATACTGTGACCCAGATCTGGTTAGTAATTGTATGTATTGGCTCGTTATTGTTACCTCCTCCGTAGACTGGTGGTGGAGGGAATGGGAAAAGAAGCATGAAGAGTGAATACTGCCCTTTGTGGTCAAACGCATACCAATAAGAATGTGGGTTTTTCTGTGAATGAAGTTCTAAATTCTTGTACGTTCCAGCCTTGAAGAAGAACACACTGTGGATCTACAAAGTATATTGTAAAATGTCAAGTTTTGTACAAAAAAATGCATAACCACATTTGGCTAACATCAGTCAATCCCGGGATCATCATCGTAAAATTTCCTGAGTTTCGACGCTCATTCAAATACTTGTGAGCTAATGCATCGTACACAGCGCCCATATCATCATGCACACCTAGAGTTTGTCAAGAAGTTTAACATTAACAATGATTTGTGAATTGGTTTGACAGCA
>JAAXYW010002021.1:0-17501 GCA_036851895.1 Orthonychiurus folsomi
AAGTTATCCCTGCTGTCCCCTCATTCTGCAGGGGGTAGGATTATTGGCGTACGCGTAGGTTTATTTAGTTTTAAATTTTGGCAAATATTTCCAATATTGGTGTTGTTATGCAACCGTTGAACTGTAATTGGGTGAACTGGTTTGTGGATATCTTTGCCATCAGGTAAATACACTTGAACAAATGGATGTGGGAAAGATGTAAGAATTACATTGAAGTCAATCGCGTTTTCTCCAAGGTGCCTTCGAGCTCTTTTGCATGGAGTTTCATTGCAAACAGCCATAGAAAGTACCAACACATTTTACTTCAAAAATATCAAAAATGAGAATACCTACTGCTGGAAATATTAGTGAGCATTTCGTATTAGAGCAATGTCACGTTTATGGGTTTATGAATGCCGTCGTTAAGTGCTGGCTTTCGGTTGTGACTTTGAAGTTGTTCAAATGACATTGATGGAAATTTATTGCATCCATAAATTGGGATTTGACAAGTACATGTGATGTGGAGTGGAAATAACGATAAAAGAATGTGAAAGCTCTTTAAGTCAAGTCGTGCTCCTCTGTTTTCTGTCAACTGCTGTGGCACGTACACCGGGACTACATATTAGCTGATGCTACAAGCGCTTTTAACATGTTTATATATGTGTTAATGATTTACATTTTTATTCTTTGTTTCTAATTATTTTTAGAAAATCAGTAATCAGAGTACACGCCAAAACAAATGTCACTGATGTTGGCTATTTGCTTGAAGAGTCATTTCTGGGCACAATTACTTGCATTCCCACTAACTGATTTGATTTAAACAACCAATAGCCTAGCTTAAGCATGTAGTTCTGAAGATTTGCAACCAAACTATAAACCTTTGCGATACTAATTACGACAAAGTGAAAAAATTTACTTGCCAATCCGTACAAGTAGCGCATTTCGGATATTATGCTTTTACCTAGTCTAACAGCGATTTCAAATACAGCAGAGTGGGACTCAATCATAAATACAAAACCACTTAAAATTAGCAGCGTAGTGTACAACATCAGTGTACCCCAAAAACTTCGAAAATCATAAACCTGTTCACCAAAGTTATCGTCATCCGCAAAGCGGCTAGTATTTCTGAGCTCCGCTGCACGAATTAAAGATATCCAGTACGAATACAAGGCACCTGAACTTACAAACTCAATAGATCTTAGTACCCGCCAATCCACCCAAGTTAAAAGAGAGCCATATGCCATGTGATGTTGGCAGTATTCTCTCTTTACCAATATACAATCTTCTCCCGAGCCTTGTGCCAGCAAATTGAAGCTTAAATCTGTTTAACTCATAAATGTTGGAGGCATATACAAAACCGGTACAACTGGATACTACCTTTTCAATCGTCGTGTCTTGCAGGTAACATTTATCGGGAGATATGGTAGAATTTAGTATATTGTCAATCTGCCGCATACGAGTCATCCAGGACGCAGAATTCTTGTTTACAGGTGTGCGGGCTGATATTAATTTTCTCTCTGCTGCTAGTCGGGAAACAAATTCCGTTAGATAACCATACGATGAAAGGAATTCACATGCAAATGATGATTCGTTGTGGCAACAACGTTGGACTAATTCTTTAGTGTCTGGATACGGACGTGAAATTATTTGATACCCACTTACAACGTCTTTGAAGGTTTCCAAAAATTTCTCTTGTTTTGGTGCAAGTAATTTGGTGGTAATTATCCCTTTGTAATAATTGGTGATTACAATGCTCATTATGATAAATGGACCCAAAAATACCTGCACGGGAGCTACACCTATCAGTTTCTTACGAAGAGAGATCGGGCATTCGAACATAAATATCAGAAGCAGGCCCAGGACAGTCTGGGTTGCGTAATGCTTTATAAATCTCTTCTTGGCCAGGATGTATGCCGCCACTGATAGAATCACAAACAAAGTTATGACTAAAAGCCAAATTGTAGAATCGAATGTAGAGAATACTGTGTTGAAGAGAAACCAAACACTTTCATTTTCATTACTCCCAACACAGGTAAGGAAATTGTACTCGATGGTTTCGGTCGGAAAAAAAGAGTCGCGCGGGTTCGATTCTAGTTCGTTTAGGTGGAAAAAGAAAACGTTTATTTCAGACGAGTGCAAGTAGTGTTGATTGCAGCGCCGAAATCTGGTGTCTTGGATAGTTGAGTTTTTCAGCGTACCGGCCAGGATTGATGCAAATATAAGGGCTTGGTTTCTTGTAGCCATTTTTCGCAATTTCTCAGACGATAGCGCCTTTCCGCAATGCACGTACTCATAATCTTCTTCGGGTTTTACAGTCCACATTGTTCCACATTTTTCTTGTATAGCAGCAAGAGAAAGACTTGCAAGATTTGCAAAGCTACTGTTTGAAATACTAATTAAGAAGCTGTCAATTTTGCAGAGGAAAACGGAGGACATCTCTACGTTCCATGGTGAAGACAATTTCAATTCAAACATTGGCGGAAGGTAGTAGTAAGTCACAACTGGATAATAATCGTTAACATTTTGCGGGTTTGTCTTCGGGAGTTTTTCATCATTGGGCAATATCTGATTTTCAGCAAGTATGCAAAAAATGTTTGAGTTTTGATACGAGAATCCACCAAAAGTCCAATGCAAACGGAACAAGTCAGCAGCTAACCAATTATCAATGACTTGTCGCTCAGGGTGAACAAATAGTAGAATGATGGATTGAAATTTGTCCAGGAAGTTTTGACGGCTTTCCTCACATTCAATTGGAAATAATGTTGACTGCATGTTTCCCTTTGCCCTGAAGTTTGGACACACGTTTGCAGCATCTTCGGTGCTATTGATTTGTCGAGTCGTAATTGGATGGAATGGTTTACTTAATTCTGCATCTCCAAATAAAAACACTTGCACGAACGGATAAGGAAATGATTGAATAATTAAGTTGACGTCAACCAAGTTTGGAGGATTGAGCTGGGGTCGGAGAAATCTGAAATGAGAAGATTTTTCTTGTTCCTTTGCATGCAGTCCGAGTCCAATGAACGGCAGCAGAAATAGTACAAAGTATGTATACATTTTACACTGGGAAGTGTTAAAGGGTTAATGTTTGCGGCGAAAGTGGCAGAAAATTAAACATAGCATTGGTTGGAATAAGCAGAACCATCTGTATGCCGGTAATTTTGAAGTTATTCAAATAAATGACATGATATACCATTGAATTCTCCAACAAATTGGATACCGAATACTCAAATATCCAGCATTTGTTGAATTTTTCATGTCATTATTTGAAGTTTTTGTTCCGCGAGTTGTTATTGTTAGGTTGTGTAAATAAGATATGATCTAGCGAGTTAGCATTTTGTAATATGCAAAACTGTGGCCATATCTGCTAGACCTATTAGAACTGGATAAGTGGACCAGCCACTCGGCTGCAAAATGTGAAATGCCATTTCGCACGTAACAAATTCCATTAAAGTGCAATGCTTTTAATATATCAAAATGGGTAAATGTATACAATACAGATTAAACTAATGAAAGTGAATATTAAAGCTGCCCGTCAAACTGGTCAAACCAACGCAACGCTGCTCATGGTTGACTAAAACATCAAATCGTATTATTGAAATTATTAAAATTGTAAAATTGTAGCATTAATGTAGGACAAAATAAGGGAATGAACGAAGCCATACAAATTTATAATTATTTAAACTAAAAAGTACACTACTGATTTAGTTTGGGAAGTGATTCACCGGAAATGTAGTTTAAGTTTAAATTAGTAAAGCGAAATGTTAGGCGACAAAACGGCACGGCGGAAGACTTATTTCTGGCAACACATGCGCTTCCCAATAAAGACACAGCAATCAGCAATGGGATCGTCCGTATTTTGCGATTTAACAGCTGGATCAATGTTAAGATATTTACACAATTTAGAGATCCTGTCAGAGCTCATTTGTTCCATAGCATTTTCAAATTGAAGGCAAAATCTAAAGCAAAGTTTTTGCTCTGTTTCATTTGCACAATCAAAATTGATGATGGGCTCCAAAAGAGCCAAGACGGGATCCTTCAACTGATTTCGAACCGAGGCTTTATGAGTCCCCTCCGGAACTTTTCTGATCTCAGAATTTAAAAGCGTTTGGAAAATTGATGGATCTTTCAAAAATCGTACAAAATTTTTTCCTGAAATGATAGTCAACAACATCATTCTTTGTCGCCAATATTGACTATGTTCCAAACTTGGAGAATTCCATTTCTCCAATGGAAAGAAACGAGACTCCCAAATGACGGCGGCTAGTTGCGGCGGAAATTGATCGTCATTCAAACGTGCAAAATACAAAACAAAGAAGTAAACTATGGATGCAATTAGAACTACAAGCAGAAGGCGAGGATAAAAGCTGTGAAACATCAACTCGTTAAAGGTTGGATTATTCGGAAATAAGAAGTAGTCAATTACACCAATTAACGCAGTAGATTTTGAAAAGACAAGAGTGGAATTGGAATGGGAAACATCCATTGGAATTGGAATGATGGTCTTACATGACGTCAGGAGATTTGGCACAAAGTAAATAACATGCAAGGGAATATAATGCTGGAAAAGAAGTTCGAAACAGAAGAACATGCGCCGGTAAATTTGCTTTTTAACCGAAGAGTCAACAATATGTGCACTTTTTACGCCAACAATCCTTCCAATGGTGTCAATTGTATCTGAAATTCTTGTGTGGACTCCAAGTATGGGATTTTCGTATGTGAGCCTGCAAAAATACTGGTGAGCTGCAGATGTAATCAATAGCCATAAAAAGTGAAGGATCCCCGTGAGTAAGTTGATGTCAAAATATGCGACGATAATTAAAACTCGATACACTAAACAAAACCCCCAAAAATATGAAATTGTTGTAGTTCGGGAATTTGGAATTTCAGCAAAAACTTACGAGTGAAGGTGCTGCTTTGCAACAAGGTAACAGCTTTTGTGAAAAAATTGTCCAGTGATATATCCAATTCAAATTTTTGTTCAAAATCCAAAAAATAAGAAATTCTCATAACTGTGAGAAATCTGCGACTTGCCAAATCCAGCTGATAGTAAGCCAGTAGCGGCCCACGGAGTCCAAATATAATCAAACACAGCCGAACAGCTGCAAATCAACATATACGTGTTTAAAATTTTGATTAATATTAGTATGACTATTGTATCAATGACGGTTGTTTATGTAATGTAATGTAAACCGCCATAAGCAGTTTGGGAATTCTCTCTAGCTACTCTAATGATAATTTATTGACAATTCTAATGTTGATCGCCATAGGGCATTTGGGATTTTCTAATTTTTGGGGGAATTTCCTAATAGTTAATACTTTTTGATTTTTTTCGAAAAGTTTGTTGACAAAAAAATGTAATTAAAGAATAAAAAAATTATGGTTCCTTTTTCCGCGGAACTGTTCAACTAATTGAATACGAACCCTTTGCAAATGCAGTTGATGATGATGAACTAGAGGTAACTTCCTCCAACGCAAAGTATATCTTGGAAATGGCAATAAAGATGGATGGCAGTGCAGAAATAAAAGAGATGGCGGAGTCATTGACTTGATTTCCATATATGTTGGCCAATGCGCAGTGCTCATCACTAGATTTGCAAAATATTGTAATTTCTTTAGAATAACAAACATTTTTATACACGTTCATGTACAATGTATCATGTACGCACCGATCCGGCTCTCTGTTTATGGACTTGCAAAATCGTTTTAGTTGGGATCTTTGTTGATCATCATTTCGCTGTTTTCTCAAATACCTGAAAGTACATAGTATAATGCACATCAAGGTACGGTAGAATTATGTGACGTGATTAAGAATGCAAAATGTATTACCAAATAAGTTGATCAAATCCAAATATCATTGAGATTATCGTCCAAAGAGGACTGCGTCCGGATGAGCTGAAAGTGTCATTTATTGTGTATTACAATTTCCCATTTTTAGTACAACAATCAACTGTAAATGTAATATATGACATGAGATGTTTCATTTTACCTTGCCTTCACCAAAGGGTAAGAAAATACAACACAGAAGACATGGACACCAAGTGTCACTCCACCCTCAATGTAATTGCCACTCGAAAATTGTGTCACAATATCCGTAAACAATGTAATGGGGTAAATCAACTTTAATAACAAAGTAGAGCATATTTTAAGGAGACCGTCGCCTTTCTCAACATTTTTTGCCAAAACTTTGGTAGCTTTGATCTGTTGGGTATCCATATTGGTGAAAAACTCTTGTATAAAATTAGACAATAAATTTTGTCATGTGTCAAATGAATTACAGCTAAATAGCGACTAATGATGTGCAAAAATACTAAGACGCGCGAGTCCAGAGAAACAGCAAGACGTTGACATATACATTACAACACTAGTAACATTACATACGTAATACACATACATACAATAAAGCATATTCGGATTTGTTCCCCCAAAGGAAATGAACCCTCCCAATAATCTGGATATTTATTGTAGTCAGCATTTGTCATCTTCCTCCAAACAAAAGTCACGCCGTCGTCGTCGCGTCCGCGTCGTGGTGTGACTTTTTCACATGCAAGAATTAAAAATTGAGACAGACGATAGTGCAAACAACGGCGCCGGCAAGCATGACTAATTGGCAAATGTTTCTAAGGAGTTACTGTGCAGCTTGCATGGGAATCGGCAGCGAGTTGTGTGACTGCGTCTAATGAAAAATGCCACAGTGTTTACATTTGGATTTCCTTCCCTCATTCTCAGTTACTCCAATTTCTGCTAAGCAGACAATATGATGATTCATTTCGGGTCTTCGTGGCGTGAGAAAGGGTGGAAGTTGAAAATTAAGCTGGAGCCAAACCATAATTTAATTATTAAACATTACTTCATAAACAGAATGTTATTTTGACCCCTGAGTGTGTAATGTCATGTAGTAACGGCATGGGTATGACTACATTTAAATGAAAGTAAAAGCCACTGTTTCATACTTTTTTGTAATTTTATTTCTGATTTTCGGATTTTAATCCGAATCGGATCAACCCGACCAGCAAAATATCCAGTTCGGATTAATCCGAAGGTNGATTAATCCGAAGGGAGCTAAATCCGATCCGACGAATTTCGACCCCTCTTAGCTTTTCTTAAGTCCAATTTATATGACCACTTTTATAATGTTGGGAATGGCTTTTTTGCGTTGTAAATTTGGATAAGCTTAATAATTATTACGAATATTGTGTGAAAAATGCAGAATTAAATCCAATATAGTTATTATCATTCGGAATCAGGGACACTAATCTGAAGTTTGATTGTGACATATTGGTATTGCTGAGAGGAACTTGATGACCATAATAAAATTATTCCACAATCCACTTTATTAATTGGGGCTTGGCTTGACGCATTTGGAAACCGGTAAGCAAGCCGATTCTCTGGGAAAGACATAAAGTGAATACAGAATACAAATGTAGTGCGAGCGCAGTGAAATACTGCATCGCATCGGTCCGTGCAAATAATCAAAAACAATAATTCCAAATTAGGAGGCCACACAAAACTAACCTAGTTATAGTTTTTAACCCGCTGCAATTTTTAGTGGTTACCCACTTCTGCAAAACAGTGTTCGTTCAAACCAACCTGCTCAAGAGAGGAAACAACAATTAAAGTTTCAGTAAAAATTCATTGCGAGATACTAATACTGTAAGCCTGAATGATTTCCAATTTCATTTCCATTTAGCATGCAGTGACACGCAGGCGCCAAAGTTTTGTCAGCTTCAAATTAAGCGCAAAATTGCTATACATTTCCCCGCTGTCGAATCCAAACCCAGTTTTTGAAATTTTATATTACACTTATTTTGAGGAGTTGCCTGCAAACCATTGAACGTTTAAATATATAAGAAATACAATGTGGGCTACCTGTATGTTATGCGCACTTCTTCCTATTCTCTCAGCACTAATCCAATCCATGAGTGAATATGGTGTTCAGCTAAATCCTAAAATCAACGATGAAAAAATCTCTTCTCAATTGGTAATGAGCAAAATTTCAAGTTCAAAAGTCAGACTTTTGCCAATTTTACTGGATGTGATTGTGAAGTAATTATTTAATTGTAATAGCCTGCTAACATACATTACATTTCGGACAGCATTTACACTCCAGCGGAAGAAAGGGCGCTAAAACAGGTGAACCAGAAACATGTAAGAAAATCATTTCACAATTGTAATGCGTTATTGTTCGTGTTTATGTTCAAAACTTCCGTAGTTTAGAGAACTGGTTAACCATTTGGTTTTAGACGATGAGTTTTTTCAGACAGACCATTGCCTTATACGATGGTTACGAGGTAAGCCCTTAGTGCAGGCGATAGATGTGTTTACTTACGAGGGAACCACCCGTGCGGCAACCCTTGGATTTGACTGAAACTTTGTCCAGTCCACATGTTACCCTTATGTAAAAACTATGTTCCAACGGTGTATCAGAACTGATATTTATAGCGCATGAATTTGCCTATTGCATAACCAGCGTGAACGTCACTACCAGACATACCAATGTTAATATTTCACTTAAAGCGGGAAAGGTCAAACAAAGTAATTAACAATTTATTCAACGAATTACTAAATTAATACGTAGTCTAAACATTGCCAAAGTATTTTGCTACACACATGTAGCCTAGCCATTACATTTAAAATTGTTGGTGTTGGAATGCTATCCTCGCATTTATACTTCTAGTGCTACAAAAGGAGCGCATTACATTAATAGTAGCTTATGTAAGACGACTAAAATTAACAACAAAAACAATATCTTTGTATACTTCCACCAATTTGGAGGCAAGTAGTTCAAAAATAAGAACTACTGCAGATAATCCTACTAGCACACCCCACATTTGAAAAATGGATGGAACTCTACCCGTCTTCAGTTTCAAATCCTTGGCTCGCGTCTCCTCAAACTCGGTTTTTTCCAAATATCGTAAATAACCCAAATCACGGACAAATCTCACACTATTTTGAAACATTGTAGTTATTCCTGCCTCTTGCAACCACTGTAAATTGGGTATTATGCTGGGGTATAGAAATCTTTCAAAAACCCAGCTGTCCTTAGCCAAGTATTGACTAATGTCTGCATTCAGCGCACGGCATGACAGAAAAGCTCTGGGTGATACAATTTCATTTCAGTTCGTATACTTGCAACACTTTCCTTTTCAACAGGAATTACAGAGTCGTTGTACTTAACCAAAACTTCTACAGTGTACGTTGCATTAATAGGAAGTACTCTAATAACACTTTCTGGTTTTAATTTGGTTCCGATTAGTTGTGTCATGCTTTCAAAACCATAAGAAAGTAGTTCTGCTCCTATGTCTGAATCGCCCTGCAAATACAATTTGTAGCCAGCTTGGAACAGATCCGAGTTTGTCTTGAAAACGACTGGTAACCGAGACTGTATTATCGCATCTGTGATTTTACTATCGTACTGCGCTGCCAATATTATCATTGTAAAACTTAAGAGAATCATCAATCGAAGCGTTCGATGTGAATCTTCCTGCAGAAGTACAATGCAGATTACCCTAAAACATTGTTTTACAAATATCGTACTGAAAAAAAACACAGTCATTAGAAGCAGGATCCAAATCTCAAGAGCAAATGGCTCTAGCCAAATAGACGCATTATCATAAGACTCCTCTCGTGTACAATACATGAGTCTAAATTCTACGTTGTTACTAATGAAAAGAGTTCTAAAATACGGATGGAGAGCACTAGAGACATAAAGAAAGCCACTCCTGAACTCCATTACCATATTAGCTGTTTTTAGTTCAATTTGCAGGGCTTTTGAGGAAGTAATGTCTAGTCGTGCTGAAATGTATTTGATTGTGAAATTCAATTTCTCTGATAGTATCCTAATGATGATTTTATTATTGTTGCACGGGAATTGGATTATACCAACACGTAGATATTCAATGCACTTGAGGTAGCGGTCTTCAAGAATCTCTGAGGAAGTATCTTCCCAGTCGAAGACAGCCACAGCTTCATTGAGTAATTGATGCCTTGCCAGCCAACTCATTGTCAAGTCATCAAGTTTAAGACGCTTCCTATTCTCAATGGGGTAAATCCGTCTGCGTAGTGATGAAAGGACAATTACTGTCTCCCAAACTCCAGAAATGTATAAAAACAAATAGTTTTCGCCCAGTTGGATTTCAATGGGAACGGTAAATCTCGCGAGTATTTTGCGTGTGTAAACCAAGAAAATCGACCTCCTGTGTATTTTCATTGCCTTCGCCAAGGTCAGATCCTCTCCTGGAGTTCCAGACCCCCCCTCAATGAATAGGTTCAAATTGCAAAAAAGCCTATTGGGTAATGCCACTGTTGAATCGTTTGCCAGCGTAACGTCATGTGATCCATTAATTGGGTAAAAAGAAAATAATGTCCAAACATGATCCCCTTGATTTTTCTGCAGGATTTCTTCCGCAATCCATGCATCAAGGAAATGACCAAAATCGTACAAATGAAATCCACAGCGGTTGAATGTCGTTAAATCAAGAAGTCGGTCAAACGCGCTTATGCAGGAAATACAAAGAAATAATAGAACACGGAAAGTCGATTCCATTTTAATGAAATTATTTTAGAGGAATATTTGCATGCGATTTATTCAGGAATAGGTGTACAAGTGACTACAAAACTAAATGAGAAGTTGATCCGCTGTCGCGATTACACTAAATATAATGAAAGGTATCAATTGCCGAAGATTTTCAACTTCGAACAATAAACGTACTGAAGAAGGTGCAAATATTTGTCTCACCTAAATAAGTGTTCAACTTCACAAGACTACCCAAAGAAAGACAACACTTCGCACACGCAATTTATATAAAAAACTTGGACATGAATTGCACATTTAGATTCGTTTTGATGAATAAAATAGGATCAAGAAGTTTTCATCACATTTTGTGCAAGCGAGCTGTACTATTTATGAAGACGTTGATGACACAATTGGTCTAAGCCCTTCTTTGAACGATATTCGAATTAAAATTTACTATCTTTATTATTGCGTAGATAAACACCAATGGACACTTAAGAAATGTGAGCAATGCAATGTATTTTGCTCATCAGTGACTTGGATAGACTAGAAGAAACCCCAAGCAGGGAATTGGTTACCTAAAAGAGCTTTGTACTCAACTTTACATAAAAGCTAGCAGTCGTAGCAATTGTCTCGGTCTCCTCAAGAATTATATTACGGATTTAACTGAAGTTGATTACAAATATAGTGCATTCGAACTGGTTACCATTCCACGTTTGGTAGCGTATGAGCTTGCCTTTATGTACCAGCATGTCAACCAGGTACGGCAATGCCTCTAATTCGGTGACTATAGCTGTTTGATGAAATGCGACCTTCCATTTTTTAAAAGAGTAACGCTAAATTGGACGAAAGGGTTTTATTTTCCCACCTTTACATATAATCCAAATTCATCATCTAAACTATGTTCCACAAAGTGTCCGATCCCAACGCTCAAATTCCGAATTTTTGAAATTTTTGGACTGCCGACTGGGGTCAGCGAAAATGGGCATTTTAATGTTAAAAATTACATGGTCAGAGATATTTCCCTTCTTCCTTTTTTCTTTCCATAGCATAGCATTAACTCAGCCGAAAGGCGACCGCCGGACCGCCATCCTCAGCCGTGGAGCTCTTGAAATCTCTGAATCCTTCATAAGGCCCCATGTATACGTTCCAAACTAAAAACAATGTAACAAAAGCTATGTGGACTCGTTTTACAACGCAAGGGGAATAAGGGTAACAGTGGACAAAGTTCAATGGTTGCCGCACGGGTAGTTCCCTCCTTAATGCAATAAGAACCTTTCAAGCAAAAAAAAATTTTTTTAGCAAAAAATCTGGATGTGGCATCAGCAGCAGATATGTTGGCAGAGGTCAGTGGTACATTTTACATTTCATTTGTTGCACTGAATATACATACACAAAATCGAACAGGCATTACGATGGAGAAAGGAAAGTAACATTGAGTCCATTTTAAATGAGAAAATTGATATCCCAAATATCTACACTATGGGAGAGTCGTGATAAGGAAGGGAGACCAGGTTGGTTTGTTTATTTCAAATCTTGCTTTAAGAATTTCTAAATTCCTGTATGCAATATTTGAAAAAACATCCAGTTGCATTAATTTCGCCGGACTTGCTGGACGTCCGAATGTTAATAATAACAGGGAAGAGGGAATTGATTGCCCGAAGTTTTGATCAAATGATGGAGTCAGGGCTTCAACAAGTGCGAAACATTTCCAAAACAACAAGGAACTCAAATGCCCTTCAATTCGTGGCAATTGCGGATTTCTCCGGCTTTTCGGTTAAAAAGACATTTATGCTTCCAATGTAAACGCAATATCTCATCTCAAAGTTCTACATTCCCAGAATCTTCAACTTTTGAAATTTTGATTTAATCAGGTGTGCAATTATGCGCGGAATTAATTCAACACCAAACAAATTATTATCCGGACCCCCTGTACAAAATTATCATCATTAATGGTAAGGCTAATTAATTAATTTATACATTAATGTTGAGTTATTTTTTGTTTAGTTAGTAGAGGAGTCCTGCCAGTGATGAAGACCGTGACGTCACTCATGGATTCCTTCACTAGAAATGCAATCATAATATTTGGACAAGATAGGGAAGAGTGGTCCAATTTCATTTTGTCTATTATTTCTGCGGATCAACTTCCGTACCGATTTGGTGGCATTAAAGAATAAAATGTCCAAGTAAAGCTCTGCTAAATGAATAACCACAGTCAGTATAGCTTCCGCTGCTACAAAATAAATTGTAACACTATTATTCCAAACTCATCGCAAAAATTGTGATTTAGTTATGCTCGTCAAATCAAGAATTTTAAATGTTGAAGGGGTACACCCATTAGTGTTCATAGGGAGAGTCTGCAATGGGTCTCAAGGCCTAGTCAGCTTGGGCGGGCTTCTATATAGAAGTTCCGACCACTCCCATAAAACATACATACATACATACACCAATTAACTCCATTAATTCAATAATATTTTAACGTTAGAGTCCCAGACAAAATTTGTTTGTGTAATAGTTGCACAATTAGCGAAAATCATTCACGTTTATAGCAGCACATGCATGGGCGCACATCCGGTGAGGGTGAGAATTTTCTTATTTTTTGGGGGGACAGCTTTATGCCGGCTACTGATGCCTATAATTTCAGTGTCATGCATTACACACATTTGAGTTCACCACTTTGCATTGTATGCCACAAAATATTCAAACAGTTTTAAAATAAAATGTGGGTTATTCCTACATTCACATTACTTCACAATTCTCTCAGCACTAATCGGGTCGATAATGGATGAGGGATATGGAGTGAATACTTAAGTCGAAGACGCCAGAAATCCTATCAAAACGGTAATTAAGAAACTACAACAACAATTGCGCATTGCAAATACAAACACATTTGTTAACTATCCAACATTTTCAACAAACTTAATAAAGAAACACGTTATAAAATTATTCTGTACACAAATCCTCCTTTGTGTTTCTTGCAGGACTGCTGTGGGTTATCAATGGCGGAATTAACTGCGCTTCAAAACGTCAGAATTTAGTTAATTAAAATAGTTAGCCAAAAATTACAACAAGTTATAATGAAAAGTGACATCAATTCCAGTTAAGGCGGCTGGTTCATGACTTAATAAGGAACGGAACGGAATTTGGCACTCATGAAGATCGATTTCTCATTTATTGGCTTCGCGGTATGGCCAGAATTTGTTTAATTAATTATTAATAAACCATATTAATTGAACATAGTCTTGGTTTTCTTTAACAGTCAAAAATTGGGACGTACTTGCGGTCACGGACATGATGATAAATGTATTGTGTACTTTCTAATAAGTATAGCCTGCTTCAATTTCCAATAAATCAGTATTTTCAAATAGGCATCAAGATGGCGGAAAGAAAATAACATTGATTCCATTCTGTCAGAAACGTTTCCGTCCTTTGGGATTCCTTACATTTTCTCCGGATTTGACAAGGACGGTAATCCAAGTAAGGATTATTTATCTGTACATATTTTTATTGCTAAAAACGGTGCTTAAATTCTGTTCAGTTGTATTCTTTTTCCTTATGAAACTGGACACACGAAAAATCATTATGGGAGGGCGGCGACAAGTTTACATTCGTATAGCCCTCCAATCCCTAGAAACTGGTTATAATATACTCAAGAAAATGCAATCAAGGAAAAAGAATGAAGAGAAGCCAACAAAAGTTGTAACAATCTTTGATATGCACGGGTTCACGCCTGCATCCAGTGTAAGAATCGCAATTCACAAAATCCTGATTTTGATTATTTCGCATTAAAATGTGAATACAGTATGTGTTTTGAATTTCAAGGCTTGCCGACCTATTTGGAAACACAACGACTGCAAGAGAATTGCGACCCTGACCCATTTGAACACTTGATACTAATTAATGGTGATTATTTAGATTCTGAGTTAATTTAAACAAAATTTAGTTGTTCTAATTTGTAAATATGGAATTCTGGTCTAGTTCACCGAATTGCAGTCCCGGTACTGGAAATTCTCCGAACGTTAGCAGCGCCGACTACTCAGAGAGCTGTCAAAATATTTGGTTCTGACAGGGAAAAGTGGTCAAAATTTCTTCTCTCTATTATAGAGCCAGATCAATTGCCTTATCGATACGGTGGGCATAAACCGGATTTTGTTAATTTATAATGTCTAAATGTGCATTTAAAAATTATCAAAACGGGCTCACCAACTGGGATCTTTTATTTATTTATTGTTATATTACCTGAAATTAATTTGTGAAATAAATTGTAGCGCCCGGATTACGTATTACATGTATTTGCTATAATGAGGATGAGAGTGTTGAGCTGTAATTATAAACAGCTTTAGGCAGGGCGGCGGAATGACGCAATTTGTTTCTGGTCTGCTCCGGATTCCAATGTGGTTAATGAATTCTTTCATCAAAATTATATTAGTAAACTTATGCCGTAGCCGAAGTATATACGTAAGTATAAAGTATATAAGTAAGTTAAGTAATAATAGCCGGAGAAAACAAAGCTATAANTGGTCTGCTCCGGATTCCAATGTGGTTAATGAATTCTTTCATCAAAATTATATTAGTAAACTTATGCCGTAGCCGAAGTATATACGTAAGTATAAAGTATATAAGTAAGTTAAGTAATAATAGCCGGAGAAAACAAAGCTATAAATTCCACGGCTGTCACTTTCTGAAAATTACTACAATGTTTCGGCCAATACATACATGCATGGTGTTGGTGTTTAGTTTTGTATTTTGATTTGTTGAATTTAATATTGCACTTTTGCCTAAGGCCAAGAAGTGCTAGGCTGATGTTAAAGTTGCAGTGGCAGGAAATGCAAACTTATCTGAATTTTGAGCCGGAACATTGCATAGCACAGTGAACGGAATGTTTCATATTTTAATTGACACATTTCAAATTAAAAACAGAGGAGGATTTCATATTTGGTTAACTGGCCAATCGTTAACTAAAGAATGCATTCAATTCACCCTTACCTTACATTCACCAACAGTTTAATGTACATTATACGTGACAATTCAAATGATCCTCATTGCTAATAATTATTAACTGTGCTAAGGAAGGGATACAGTAGTTTGGCATTTTAAGTAGATAGATAACATAATGTCTTTATTAGTCGGTCAAATTCATCAGTGGTACACTATTATCAACGAACGGATCCAAATGGGAGTCAGACTCCAGTACTTCATATATTAATATAAAATATAAATAAACTCTGCAAGCAGAGTACCAACAGAGCGGCTGCAAGCCACAGCAAATGACACAACACTTAAAGTTTGTTGTTGACATCAATAGCTGCATGTACAAGGGACCAATTTACTTTAGCTACATCACATCGGAAATCGTTTACAACAAAACTTTTGTAATTATGCGCATGCGCAATTTTAGGGGAAAAATGGACTTTAGGCTTTTTGCAAACAATGTATGTAAGATCATGATCTGAGTAAAAAGTGTCAATCACCCCACAGTTGACATAGCATGACATGACATATACGTTTTAAACAATAACAATAAAGTTTAAGCTAACTAATATGGTTAATTTCTTAAATTATTTTAAATAACAAAATGCCATCTAAAGCTGAAAACTCTTCAAACACAAAATTAAGAAATTAATTAAAACATAAAACTCATCTCTATCTAAATCAAATATACCTTTCTATTTATATCGGGTTGGGCAGTCTAAAACACCGCCTATAAGGCTTAATAAACCTGAGTGGAATTTATTTTTCACTCACACCTGCATCCAATATTACACCTTTGCGTCGTGCACATAATTTTTATCGCGAATGCTGAGTTGACCCACCTCGTTAATCCATGACACGGCAATGACTTCCAAAATTTGTGCTCAATTATAACGGCGTATATAATAACCCGCTAATTCTCCCGTCATTTACATATTTTAACTCTCACGACACAGAGCAATAAACCAAAGGTTTTTGAAATGAATGTACCAGACAATCTTGCGGAAATACGGAAATAGAACAAACAAAAACTTTACATCAGACCTCAGACTTTATATCAACAAATCCAAACGTCCGTAAAGTTCAATATTAGTTGGAATGCTCATCTAGCACTCTTGCCATTCCAGCAGTTACGTTTGTATCAGTTCACCCAAGGACAATCGAAACATTACATGACCAAACTCATACACACGAAAAATATTTTACAACAGTAAAAACGATGACATCGCGGAATTCTTGTCTCCAATCGAAAACCATTTGCTCTAGTTAGTGTTGGTTCGCGTGTTCTCAAAATGGCAGTGGCCACCCTGAACTTTGATTGTAATATAGAATAATTGTAACTTATATGAATATTTAAATGGAGTCTTCAAAAACAAAAGCTAACCAAGCCGTAGGAACAGTGGTGGGAATGCCTTCCCTTTTTATTACTTTCACAGTCAACCGTGTGATGAACTGAAACGGGAGTTGGAGAGAGGGGGATGGAAATCTGAGCATCGGCCCGATTTAATATTGAAGTGCGATTGAGTTCCCAGAACCCCGCGCCACCTTTGCTCTTGCACCAGCACCAGCACCAGCACCGCATGTCCCTAGCCCATGTCTTATGGGCCATGCTCCCTGCAGCCCAGGTTCACTTGCCCTGTGAACTCCCTGCCGTCCACGCGCTCCACCAAGTCCGCTCCCGCTCTATAGCTCTAGCCCGTGACCCGGGTCCTGCTCAACCCGTGGTCACCCAATAGTTATAATATCAAGAATTTTTCAACGCCAATTGCAGGAACTCATGGATGACCAATGGACCAATTTGGACCAATGGCTTCTTTTTTATACCGAATTGAGTTTCAAAAGCGAGTTATGGCGTTTGACAAAATCATAAAATACTAATCTAGTATGGTAAAATGCATTTTGACTAGCAATACTTCTATTTAGGGTTGCCACATGCGCACATTTTGATTACTTTGAAGAATCCAATAGCAGATCAAGACGTGATAGATAAAATTGGAAGCGCAGAAGTACCTGATCCAAAACCCCAACCAGGTCTTTA
>JAAXYW010002022.1:0-17500 GCA_036851895.1 Orthonychiurus folsomi
GCTGCCTCCACCAAAGGTTCACGCGTATCCTGGAAAATCAAGTGGTTGTACGGGACACCAAGTCCAACAGGGTCATACGCTGCGACCACATTTAATAGTGATGTAAACAATGGGAGGGCATGTCGATTTTCTCCAGAAGAAAAATATTCTATCCACTTGTTTGGAATGAGAGCATCACCTTTAAAATATTGATAAGTAAACACACATTAAAAGACAGGTCATTTCAATCAAGTTGATTGGCTCAAAACAGAAAGGTCAATCCTTTTCCTGCATTTTTTACACTGTCAAATAACTTTATCTCTGCTCTCAAGGGGGTTTAAGACTGTTAGCTGGAGGGGAAATCTTTAATTTGATATGCCAGACAGGCAGGCGGTTCTCATGCTCATAATGTTTGAATTAATCAATCAGTGATGTCATGAGAAGCGAATTGACTTGACAATTGACTCATGCACTGGCTTAAAACCCATTGTTGGACATGTTTTATTGAAGAGCACCCATCCTCTAAAAACTCTCCCTTTTCTTTTCACTTTTCCGCTAATAGATTTCGGGTTTGTTATTAGTCTTGAGTTAGCCCAACTTCTTGGTAAAAATAATCTAGTGTTGCTTTAGTTGTTAGCATCTTGCATTACATTACATTACCCGGTCCTTCGGGCATGCATTGGGCATTGCCGAGATTTTATACGATTATGTCCAATTTTGTCAGAATACTACTACTAAAAAGCTGAATGCCAACTTACCCAACGGCTGAATGTAAATTGTTTCGCTGAAACACGCCAGCAGTAATTTCAGGATTTCAGTGCGATTCGCATCATTTTGAGGAATTTGAGGAGGGGAGTGAGCAAATCCTACAAAATTAGAGTCAAAAAGATGATAAATGAATCACATCCAAATCCAATGTAGTATAATTTTTTGCCCATATTTATATTTAATAATTATATTGAATTACCCACACCCGCCTCCCAGATGAATTCACAGCTGTCAACAGAATTCAAGTCCTCGGCCCTATCCTAAATGACAAAAAAAATTCATCTTACATAACAATCAACCTGTAAAATTCTACAAAACAGCAGCGCTGGCAGCGCAGTTGTTGGGTTCATTGATTCAATGCAGAAATGACACTGATGAGACGCACGACGGCGACCTTGTCCTATTTCACCTGCTTTTGGACTTGCTACTTGAATCCGAGTTGGCAACTTATTTGTCAAATTGTGAAATGGAATGGAAGGATATTGCAGGGGGGCATGATTAATTTAAATTAATGGTAAACAATTGGGCCGTTATCTCAGTGCAATGCAATGCAACGAATTCAAACGAGTGAAACATTGGGAGCAGTAAACTAAGACTTTGTCATGAAATTCTTCATTGTGTCGCAGCCTTAAGAAAAAAGTGGTTGATTTTAATTATATTTTTTCAAGAAACGATAGATCCGGAGATCCTTATTGACGTTGTGGTCGTGGTGCTTAAAAATTAAAAAAAATTGCCACTGGCATGTGCATGTGGCTCCACTTAGGATTGCACATTTCCACAGTAATTTGCACAGTAATGTCAAGGATGAATGATTAATTGAAACGGTGCGGTGTGCGTACGACTCCGTCTCTCTTTTGTCAACCAAACCACAAAAATGTCAAGAAACACGCACTTACGGGCCCCATTTTTTTATTAGATGAAACGGTGAAATCAGGACAGAAAAGTAAATCCTGCAAGGAATGAAAGATTAATTCGAGTTGACATTTTGAAAGTGCAATTCTACGTAGTCGTAGTCGTAAATGTCACTTACACATAGGGCACTTATAAGGGCTTTAGCCAACGGCAGTGTTTCATCTTCCTCTTGCGGTTGAGCAGTCGGAAGACTTGACCAAAAGAAAGTGCGCCAATCGGGATCCTCAAACATGTACGGAATAATGCGGGTCAACAGTCGAATACAATTGAGTGCTGCGAAATTATAGAAGAAACAAAAGAACCGTGATTATTAATTTGTTAATGGGAACTTGGCTTAATTACTACGAGTATGGGCATGACATTCTTGGAACTCCTTTTGATTCATAACATGACTGTCACCTATTTAAGGAAATTATTGTCTCATGATTTTAAAACATGGTGTAAATAGACGACTCTCTCTTTCTAGTTCCTTGTATCCAGCACACCGCGCAATGCGAGAAATTCTGTTGTATTATCCCAACAATAACAACAAGTCTAGTGTTGTTTTGTTAGAAATTTTGCATCCAGAAACGCACAATTACTCATCTGTTACAAAAATCTAGATTTCAAATACGGATTTGACCCTAAACTCCATAAAATCCTATTCATATTTGGGCACCCTCCCGTGCAGCTCCAATTCTTTCATTGTAAAAGTTATTCAATCCCATAAGCCATAAAACACAACACACTGGGATTGTAGTCCTCAGATCAATTTCACGCGGAAGAAGAATCTACGTGTTATATATGCGAAATTGTATAAGAAAAGAAGTCGACGCGGCGTGGCGCCGTGTTCACTCGTAATACGCCCTGGCACGAAACACCAGTAAATTGTGTATTTGCTGACACGGAATGCAATTCCAAATTACGTTACATTACACACAATCCAAGCAGAAGCCGAGTAAGGATAACAAGAATGTATGTATGTATTATGCATTGTACCAGTTTGTTGATCCTGCTGAGTTCTGCAACTCGTGTCCACGGCTTTGACCAACTTTTCTACAGATTTGTAGCAAAGGGTTGCCAAATTATTCGGTGACTCATCTCTCAGTTTCCGTATTTCTGCAGCTGGGATCAAAGTAAAAACATCTTGGGTTGTGGCCACAGTGTCCAACCAGAATTGGTCCCAAAATTCATTGTCACTGGGGTCGATGGGCTAGGATTCACATAAAACCACTATTAATTTGTATAGAAATAAATAGCTCGGGGTACTTGTAAGCCTTGCATTTAATTCAAGCTATTAAACCAGATTTTAAATTAGATATGAAGACAGGGATAAATGATGCAATTAGTTTAAATTAACACAAAGTGTTATTGTTGCATAGGATGATGCATGGGATGATTAGCCTTTGAATTACTTCTTCACATCTTGCATGTATTTATCTTATTATTCTCATGGACATTCAACTTCTGAGTTATGCGCTTTAAGATTATCATTAGGTAGAACAGTGAAAGGTTGTTTCATATGAGGTTTTCCGTTTTACAGAATAAACAACTTATCGCAACGAGTCCATTAAAAAAGAAGAGGTTATGCCATGCCACAGCCACAGCTGACCGACGACCGACCATAATGGGAAAATATAATGCGTTACTACTTCAATGACACTTCCAATGAACTTGTGTCTTAATTTCAGGCCAAGGCATGGGTACTTTACATAATGCATTTCTTAGTAAAGCGTTGTTTTTTCTACATGTATTTTTCAAAGCAAATTCAAAGCCATAGCAAAATAGTCAAAATTCTAACCCTCGTCTTCGTGGTCAATTCCACAAATGCTTTTCGAAAGCTGAGTTTTGTATCAGCATTCCCCATTTTGCTCCAACCCAAATCTCGTCAGTAGAATTTAACACTTCCAAATCCAAAGGAATTTACTAGCTTAACATACAACTAAATGTAAACTGTCTAATTATAATTACACCCGGCACGACTGCAGTCCATACAATGATTAAAGTGCAATATGGGAATTCAGCTGGGGTGTGTGGGTGGGCATGGATTTTGCCTACGTTTCGCTCTATTATCCGCAAATCCAACCAAACCCGTGGCTACTTGGAGGAAACGCAAGCGTAGAATTACAACTATCGATTAATTCCCATACGGGTAACAATTTAACACTATGGCAATCCGGATTGGAGTTGACACTCCTATATGTACAGAATGTATGCTCCGCGCCACGTTGAAAAATATTTATGACTACAACCCTCATGGAATTGGAGTTATAATGATGGAGAGCAAATACACCTAATATTGCATATGTGGTTAAGTAGAATATTCCAGTTGTGTCAAGTCAGATAGAGGAAAAGGTAGGTAGGACAAGTGTACTAAATACAAAAACATGTGGGACTCGACTAAAACCTCAGACTTCGATAATCCTTTTCCGCTCTTACGCCGCCGCAGCAGCCAGTCGGTCCTCGTCACTTCTATTGTGTTACGGCAAGGCTAATTGCCAAATGGGAATTAATTAATATGTCGTTTTTATGTTTGTACGTATGGCTATGGCTGCACAGTTTTATTTTCCATATTTGGTTTAGCACACTCTTCATTGGCATTGAACTTTAGCACGGCACATCATCTCTTTTTTTCTAACATCAAATTGGAATCATAAAAAAAACCAATTAACCGATGGAGTACTGATTAAGGCGGGGTTGTTACGGTTGACTACTCTGTCAGCAGATTCTAAAGTGCTTCCTTAATTCTAAAGAATTTAATTACGACATCTGACATCCAATTTCTTGTAATTAACAAGTTGAGATGAGGTATAAAAAATGCAAAATGCTCCTAGGTCGCGTCGTGAGAGTAAAAATTACAATGGTAAGAGTCGTGTTTATCAGGAAGAGCTTCCAATGTTAAGGTATGGAATTACGAAAGAACTGTTAATGTCTTTTTGTAGCTTATGAAGCCAGCCTAAGTGCGTGAGAATTAAATTGAGCCCTGAAATGAAAATAAAAGTTAGGAAGATTAATTGCATGACGTATTATAGTTAATGTAAGTATAGGCTGCTCATTCATTGCTGGCAAACGAGCCATCTCTATCCGTGTAAATTTTTATTGCCCTAAATTGGGTAGGAAGGCCACATTTCATCTTTAAGCTATGATTTGAATTCCAATGTCTTCCGGTTGCAGAGTTTAAAATAAAATTTTAAAAATAATTTACGTTGTGCAAGTATCAGGAAATTGGATTTAATCGTAGCTGAAGAGTCAGGTTCAAATTTATGTCTTTAGCAGGTGCTATATCCACAACACGCGTCTGATTGTTTAGTGCCTTTTGGGATGCGTGGAGATTGCAAATTCTCACAAGAATTCCAGAAGAAAATCCTGATTAATTGATTTTCACAAGGCATTGGCCCCTAGCTATGGCTTTAAGATTATTAAATCGAAAATGCATTAGTCATCGCAGAAGTCGTGGAATTGCTTAAGGAGCACTCAATCATTTACGTGCCATTGGACATCATAATAGTAACTAATAACATTGCATTACATCATTAGAATCCTTAATCTAGCAATTAGTTCCCCCTTGAGTCCAAGATTCTTTTCTGAATTGCCAGCTTTGGACAATAGGAATTCAACTCCATGTCCCTTTTTACAATTTAATCAGTCAAACTGACGGCTTATGTATGTGGAGTTGCATGGCATGAAAAACTTGGCCCGAATACTAATAACCCCCGTCCAGCAGGTAACCAGTCATCTGGCAAAATTCAATTTGCAAATCTCATGCAACCGGCGTGGCCGGTGCGATGTCTTGTCTTGTCTTGTCTGGCTGTGCCGTGTGTGTGGCGCGGAATGGGTTTGGACTGAACTTGTAGAAAATTGTAATCGCAAAATCACAAGAAGGCGAAAAGTATGAGCTGCAAAAAAAAGGGGCACGCATTAAAATAATAATAATATTTCCTATTCAACAACAAGTACTGGGCTATAGGTGAGTTGGATGGACTGTTCGATGTAAAGAATCCTCACAGTCAACCATCATTTCACACCTGTCGATTTTCACAAAGGTAGCGCGCGGCGGCGCTGTGAAGCCTAATGAACTTCAAGAAGCTTTTGTACGAAGGATTCGCTACTCACAACAATGCAAAATATTCCATTATTATATGAGCTGATCATACTTCTTCTTTCTTCCATCAAGACATCTCCATCAACTAAACTCTTCACTTAAACCAAAAGTCTTTTAAAATAAATTCGGCATAATTATTTTTTTGAACATAATTCGAGCTCGGTTTTTTAACTCTTGAATCTATTATTTTTTTTAAATCTTACTCATCTGGTTTGTTCATGTTATCTAATACACCTGCTCAACTATTTAATCCTCTGCTCAATTTGTCTTTGAAATTCTAACCAACCAAACATTTTGGCGTATCTCACTCAAATAAATCAAATTCATTGGTTACAGCACTTTACCTACCCCAAAGATATGTACGTACAACGTACGGCAAGGGACATGTTGGTTTATTCCCAAGTTTCACTTTTTATAAATTACATACACATCAAACACAAGCATTACTATGACATACGACGATACAAGTAGTACTTGGGGAGATTCTTCAAGAAATCATACATATACTTTGAATGAACCAACAACAACTCTCCCAGCATAGCATAGCATGTCATTGTTGGATGGGCTCCATTGTTGTAGTTGGTGGAGAAGATCAACCCCTGCGCTGCCTGACTCATGCCGTCGCGTCGCAGTGCAGCAACGTAATGCAAGCAAAACGTACGTACCAGAAATCCCTTTACCGTGTCCCACGAGAAGACCAAAAGCCAAAAGTGTCAGTCTTAAAGTGGTTGTTGAGTGGAACACAAGTCAACCTCATTTCTATGGTGACTCGGAACAGTGAGAACATTTGAACAAAATTTATTTGGATTTAGTGACCAACTTAAAGGACCGAAGTTTAAAAATCAATTTTAGCTGGATATCTTAACAAATTTGAAGACGTTACCAATATCAGTGATTTTGTTACAAGTGTTTAAGAAGATTTGACCTTTGCTTTTGGACTTGGATAGAAACTTAGCCTGAATTCACTGGATTCTCTATTGCCCGGTAAGCTAAATCATGAATATTTGTCATTGCAATTGTGGCGGATGTGTTAAGGTTAAAGGGTCAGGTTCAGACAGAAATAAATACAAGTTGCGCTCTGCAGATTAGATTACCATTACAATTGCATGGTAAGTGCAAAAAAACTGCATTGAATAGTTTTATGAGCCAATATAATGGTTGGTGACAAAAAAGTTTCATCTGAGTTCATGTGCATTCAACAAAGGAATCTGCGGCGGATTCCTGCCAGAATTATCTATCCCCTTTTGTTCTCCTGAATTTCCCAATACAATTTTTATATAATTATATAATAGGAATTATTCAACCGATGATTGTGCCCAAGATTCATTGCGTGCTGGCATCAAATCCTTTGTTTTAAATTTTAACCTTCGATTGACAATGAAATCCAAAATCTTTTCTTCGGAATTGTTTCGTGGGAATATTTTCTGTGCGCTTGTTAATTATGTTTGATGACCAATCCCAAGTTCTGATTAAATGGAGGCATTCGTCGTGATTCATTGGGAATTCTATTGAGATGCGAAGACGAGGAGTCTGTCTTTAGGTCAAAAATATTCTGATAACATTCAACACAGCTGGATATAAATGCACGATGTAAAATGTAAATTTTCTAATGAAGTTAGCGGTGAAAGGTTCATGGTAATTCATGCACGAGTTTTGAGGTAATTTTTGTTTGATTTGTAGCTCATCCTCATGAATGAATGCAGTTTTCAAAGAATTCGATTGCACTCAGTTTAGTTGTAGGAAGGAAATCCGTATGAATCTCATCTGATGCGCATGGTTAGCCTTCGCTTGATCTTCCTCATTCAATGCGTTACGCGTTTAGAATATGACATTAGTTGACACTCTAATTTGCTTTATTCCTATGCTGTTATGTGCATGTGTAATCCGGAATGAATTATTATGACTTGGTAGGAATTTCTCTCCCTGTCTAAGCAGCACACTCGAAAATTATGGAATGCTGTGCTTGGGTTACAGAACAGATTGACCTTAGCACTTTGTCATTTAATGTCGTACGGAGTAACGGGAACGGACATCATGCTTGAAATATTGAGGGGTATTGTATATTTATCTCAAAAGTATGGGTTGAAATAACCCTTTTCCGCTTCCATGTTCTTAGTGAAAGCTCGGAAGCAAACAATTCAGAGAAGGAAGGGATTAGTGCTGGGTTTATGACACCCTTGCCTTGAAATATACTAGTAAAATTTCCGATGTTTGAACATATGTGGTTGATAATAGAATTAAATGTATGGTTGGAAGTTGACCGAATTTGCCCAGCAGAATTATTGCGAATTGTATTTTGTTAGCAAATTGGTACTGAATAATAATTGTTTTGAAAGAAAACTCAAAATGATCAAAGGAAAATTGAATGTAGTTAACAAAATGCATAAACAAAACAAACAGAAATAGACATATATAATAATATACAATTACTATTTAACCAGATTGTTTCATTCTACGTGCATTCATTGAAAATATGGAAAGTTGAGCTCAGATTTTGACACACAGACGCTGATAAACACAGCAAGCCTGCGTTGTATTCATAATTAGTTGAAACATTGCATGGGACATGGGACATCATCGGGTACATCTGTATTCTGTACACTGTACAGTACATTAGTACTATAATGCTATGAACTTGGAATTTGTTAAAATCTTGGTAGTAAGTCCAAGCCCGTATATATTATCGTTAGGCACATAATTATTTTTTTAGCATGGTCGGCTTCCTCGATAATTTTCCCATACATCTTGTACCCAAGTAAGTAATTTTGATCGCATGAGAAACTAACGAGATCAGAAGAAATGAGTGAGATTAGAAGCTTTTGAGTTTCGTGTGCCAGCGCGGAGCAACCGTGACACACTTTAGATCAAAACATAATGATTACAATATTTATTGTGATTCGGTCCAAGTGTACTTGGCAGGTGGATTTTACTTGAACAGAGTTTATTTTTACAATACAGATATATTGGTTACAGAATTAAACTAATTGGGGATTAAATTTGTAGCTAATTCATCAAAGAATAAGAAATACGTACTTCTTACTTTTACTAGTTGTGCGAAGAATTTGAATTGCTAATTAATGTTTAACACTTGAACTGGATTTCGGGCAAATTCACAGCACAAACGTTTTTGGTACATTAGTTATAGTTTTAAAAGAATTTTTATACTAGCATCGAGTCATACACGTCATTGACCTTTCTTATGTACAACTTGCTCCTGCGTTCCTGTGTTAGTCGGTCATAACTTCGAGAGCGCGAAACCCTTCGGCGTGACGGAGACGCAATTAAATGTTAAAGTAATGAATGTCGGGGCGGAAACTAAAGGTTTAGGTTAAAATAATTCTCTGCACTTGCTCTTGGCGGTGAGTGATTTAGTGTCTTGGTTTCGCATCATAAACTACTCCTTAAGGCTATTTGGGTCGGCAATTCTCTTGCTGTAAAGTGTTAATTAATATTTCACTCCGCTGGAATATAGTCCTCCCTAAATTAGCTTCAAACCTTACCAGAATTTCCATCCATAACCACATGTAAAACATGATACGCCCAAAATCAAGTGGGATAAACTCTTATCGAGTGCCTCTGTAGTCGCAGGACAGTAAAAATTTGCACAGGAAACGTTTAAATCCACATATATATTATTTTCACTAAATAAATACCGGTTTGAAATTTCTTAAATTAAGTAATAAGGGAATTGTGCAAAGAGGGAGGACCTGAGGGAATTATGAATTATTATTTACATTAGCCTTGCCGCAGCCGGTCGCCTGACGAAGCGGTCAGTCAAGTGGGGCCAAATGTGGAATGTCGAGAATGCAGATTCCTTTCAAATCTCGTGCACGTCAAAAACGTACTGCAGAATGCTGTTAAGTCATGGATGGTTCTACTGAACTTGTTACCGGTTCCTTCCCATTATTTGATTTGGTACTTTTGCCCTGCATTACGGTAAATTGGAATTCCCAGCTCACCTCATGCCTGATTGCACGCGTCGCTCTCCATTCTTTTGCTCATAAATATTCTTTCCATTGTTTCAAGCAACAATTATTGACAGAGTGTCTTGAGTGGTGTCTTTTCAATTTTTTAATGGAATTTCATTTGCAAACATTTTACTGAGCCTGTGCAACAATTATTCCTGCACCTTGAATCAGTCACACGTCATTACTGTATGTGTACTCATAACGTTTGAAGAGCGAATTCTTTGGAATTCCAAGTCGAACGTAATGAAATATGCAAATTAGAATTTGCAAGATTTGTACTCGTGTTAACTTTTGGAGAGGAAGCGGGAAGTTAGTTAGGGATGGGTGTGGGCTTTTTGAAGGGTGAGGAATTCCTGGGCGAAATTGAAACTGAATATTTTTTTACACGTAACGGAAAGAGAAAATACCCTGTGGTGCCATTACGCCTTCAAATAATTCAGCATTAAATAAACAAGCAAAACCATTTAGATTTTACGAAGATAAGTCACAAGCAAGGAGAGGGATTTAGGAGCTACACTAATAATTTAAACCTTCTTCCCTCCGCTGTAGGTAAACAATGGAGAGTTCGCTCGAGGAGATTTTTTGCATGCTTCCTTGCCTACCTGCCTTGGCATGACAGGTGGCTATTTGCACGAACAAACTTAAACAAAAAATAGAGAAAGTCAATTGCGTGCACTGCAATTACTACCAAAAATGAATTAGTTGAGGAGTGTGAGTGAGTTCCATCAAAGTCTACGCATTAATGACGTAAAGTCCACAAAAATAACATTTCACGCATTTCAATTTAGACTTGTTAAAATTTTCTACACAGAGTGTGCTTGCTCCAAATGATTTGGTCATTAGGTCCAATAATACATATGAAATTAAATATATCAACAAGCCTAACAAAGGATTTTATTTCACCATTATATTAAAATATTGTGTTGGTCAAAGTCAAATTTGGCGTTTGGTGGGTTTTTCTCGTTCGCATAATGATAAAATTCACGTCAGACATCGTCACACGCAACATACATTCCTTGGGAGGCGGCCTTCCTCCAAATTTAAAAATTTTCGGTAAAATAATTTGAAACGCAGTTCAGTTTGGAAAATGTAAATTCTTTCTGATCGCGTGTTGGAGATGGACGTCACGGTAATTTAGTTTTTGCTGAGGATGAGTTGCACTTTACTTGTATGCATCCCTTGAGTAAAACCATGCATGCATTATTTCGCGGAATAATAAATAGAACATCCGCCGCCCAAACCATTCATTGCAAACTACAGATTTGCGCGTCTTCCCTCCGTTTCAACACTGAGCCCAGCCCAATTTAAAGGAGATCCCACTGTGATTTATTTCAAACAGAAAAGACACACCTGAAATTTAACTCAGCTTGTTGCCCAGCCGTAAATAGATTTCTTAGAAAGAAGACTGAAGCTCATTTAAGAGTCATAGAAATAACATAAGTCTTCACTACTGGTTGACGCAGAATTTGCGCACTTTTACTTTCAGCCCTGTCCACCAAACCACATCCAAATTACATTACGCGTCAGGGATGGACATTCACACCTCTTTACAACATGTAATTTCAAAATTTAAGAAATTTATTGCGAATCTTTACCTAGAACTTAAGTTGCACGCGCCATTCACCATTATCCGCCCCTTCTGGCAATTACTTATATTACAATGAATATCCCCATTTTATTTATGATTGTAAAATAATACGGTAAAGAAGAGGGTGAATGCGAGAATCCAAAGTAAACGAAACGCCCAGTCGCAAAATTCTTCTTTTATCATTTTCGTGACTCAAAGATCAAAAAACCATCTCACTTTCTACTCTGGTCTGTGACTGTGCGTGGCATATGTGTAGAGAATGGTGAAAAATGCATTTTTCCCATTAAAACAGTTGCACCGCTACGAAAGTTACGATTGGAATTCACTTTCCGACTGCTGCTGTTCATCTTCAGGCCAGATCAGTTAATCCACAATGAATTTTGCAATTTCCAAGGAATTGATTGATCCCCCTTCGTATATGTACAAACAAAGAGATGGATTAATGTTGTATTGGCTGAAAATAGGAAATCTTAATGCGGAAGCAATTCAGAATCCCAAATCCCCAATAGACATAATACCCAAGACGTAATCACTCATTGTTCTTTAGTTGATTAGCCCATGCTCGTGTATTGTTAAAAGTCGTAATTGTCAACAAAGCCGGTAAGTAGTCATGTCCTTTGGGGAAATGGCGAAATTGTGGGCGGCTTGGCTTGGTTCGCAGCAGTCGTTGTCGTTGGCCGGCAGAGGTGAAGTGGGCTTTTAAAGCAATTGATCATAAGGATGGCTAGGCTGTGGGAAATACATATTGAGAACCCATGATGAGATTTGATCATCTTCGCACTTTCTACCTGTGGGTTATTCGGCTTCAAGCCGACGTCACGAGTTATGAATGAACAAAGCAACTAAATACCTTGACCTCGCTTGCACTGTGAGACTCGTCTTGTCAATTTTCTTGAATGTCGGCCTGTGTTGTGTACAAATTAGAAATTCATGTGTGGTACAGCAATAAATCCACGCATTCCGATGATGTTTGCCTCAAGGGTGATTGATTGCTTGGAATTATGTAATTTTGTGTAATAATCATCCTACAACTTTATTAAAGATGAGATTTACACATTTACACATCCCAATTGTTGCATGAGAGTCAAATTTGCCGCTTCGCATTATTGGAAACAGCACAAGTGTATTTCATATACAGATGCTATATATAGACGCCATGCCGTCGCTATAAGAAGTAATTATTTCATAATTCATTGAATTATTATTTGCTATATCGGCCTTGCGTGTAGAGCGTGAGCCCGTGATCTTATTTTCTTACATTATTCATGCTGGGGATTCTCTTACGAAGATCCCACATCCTGAGATTTGTCCTTTATCTATGTCAAGGTTGAGGTCGTCAAATTCTTTGTAGCTTGGACGTCAATACATCCTCAAATGCGGGTGGATATGTTGTATATGGTTGGAGCAAAGGAAACGACAACTACACTTCATTTTGTTGATGTGGTTTGAAGAAGAGTATCCGGGTTAGGTTGAGGACTTACCTGAGAAAAGTAGGACACTTCATCCCCTTCGGGTAGTAATGATTGTGGATTCCCATCTACGTAAGTATGCATGTATTTTTGGGTACACTTACCCCGCAGTTGAATCTTGAGTTGTCCTTCGCTGTTTCATTTGCTCCAGCTCATGTGGGTTGTGTCCATCTGCATAAGACATGACATGGTGAGGTGATACCATACATAAGACGGCCTTTGTATTCTGTGTGAAGATGTCCGTGTATTTTCTCATTCACTTTGTCAGCAGTCGACTGACACGGCGTGTCGGACTTTCCGTTTCACTTTTTATTTATAAATCAAATTGCCAAGTACAGCGTGAAGATACTCCAGCTCATGTGGGTTGTGTCCATCTGCATAAGACATGACATGGTGAGGTGATACCATACATAAGACGGCCTTTGTATTCTGTGTGAAGATGTCCGAGTATTTTCTCATTCACTTTGTCAGCAGCCGACTGACACGGCGTGTCGGACTTTCCGTTTCACTTTTTATTTATAAATCAAATTGCCAAGTACAGCGTGAAGAGATGCAAAGAAGTTTGTCAGCGGAAATTCCAAGCCATGCGTGTTGTTGCATTACTTACAAAATAAATGCATAAACTAAGATTCATTTACAATAAAATTATACCAGTGCTTTTATGGATATCGAATATGGGTCGCATAATGCCAACATTAGGATTACGAATGATTGTTATTTATGAAATCATAATCTGAAACCAAATTAAGCCACAACCTAAGGCAGAAATAGAGTTGAGTGGACGGAGTTAATTTGGTTTAGATTAATTCCACATTTTGGATGATGAAGCAATACTCAAATAAAATGATAAAGGATTCAGAGAAATAGAATAGGGTTATCTACACAAACGTGCCGTAGCCATATTATATTGGCCATGTGAAATAAAGTCGGCGTCGACGTCTTGAATAACAAAGGATTAGAACGTCTTGTTGAACCTGCATTATATTTGGCTAATTACACCCGACACCTGACGTGAATGAAGTAGTAAATANCACCTGACGTGAATGAAGTAGTAAATAAGAAAACTAAAATTTATTATTTTGTCAGCTGCTGAATAATAAGCACAGTAGGGGATCCGACAGTTGACTGCTTTCAGAGAAGGTTAACCTAATTTGCATCCATTAAAGAATCAACGCCTCAAATCAAATCAAAGTGTTTTTTGTTTGGGTAATAATTTTAAAAGCCTATGATTAAATGAGCACTACATAACTCGTAAAGAAGAAATTGCGTACGGTGCGCGGTGTCTGGTTTCAGCGCAAGGCACGCATGTATCCGCATTGTGTCAGCTGTGCGTAGGTGCAATTTTAGTGCGAAAATGTTAATTACGCACACTTTCAAAGTTCACTTTCCACAAAGTGTGAAATCCAGCCAAGTATTTCAATTATACACATATACGGGGAATGTATTGAGATTATGAGTGACAGAAATTGGATTGCAATTGATATGGAGGACATATAACATTCTGAGGAGAAGCAAATGCAAATAAACGTGGGATGCTAAAAGGCAACACGTCCGCACCGTAATTGCGGACGTTTACATTTACAATTTGAACTTACACGATGCTTTGCAGTTAAAATTATCCTGTCATGCCGCAACCTTACTAAATCACGCATAATATTAAAAAAACTGAAAGGTCGGGCCTTGTTTGTAGTAAAACGTGTAATTTTGACAAAAGGCGAAGTTCGTTGAAATAATGAAGTTTAAAATGGTCAAGGTGAGTTCATAAAACACGAGGTAATCGGCAGGTGAGCGATTGGATTGCCAAATAATCAATAATGAAGAAAAGCAAAACAATTGAGGCGAAAGTATAGCTGACGATTGGCACTTAATTCTTTCATCTTTGAAAAATCCTTTGCCATGAAAATCATTATGTAGAAGCTAAGTTTGGACTGCAATTGTACGTTTACCTTTACGCATTTAAAACCAGCGGCAATCAAAGTTGTAAGAAATGATTACGTTGACGCAATTCCTTCAACCGTAGAAGTTACAACTACAACAAATAGTACAAAAGGATTTTGACTGAAAGCGAAACTCTTTAATACATTTGACGCAAGTTACACAGAGGACATAAACATACGAGTTAATAATATTGTAGCCGTAGAAGTTGTATTTTGATGTAAGGGAAACCATGTGCATGTACACAATAATAGATTGGCTGAGTTCACAGTACGGTGGCAAAAACCCCATTTCTTCAAGTATAATGTTTAAAAGGCCAAAGAGTTGTAAAATATAAAAGACACGTGAACCCCCTGGCAATTTATTCTGCCGTAAAATGCACGGCTTAAAGGCGGAATGAATGCAATATCTGATAAAAGAATCTCCTGCGAACGAATGCACAATTTTGGTACAAGTGGGGGTTGATTTCAAGAATATTTCGTAACAGGGAATTTTCCTTGGATGTGCTTATGTAATGGAATCCTATTCATTTGTCTTATTAACAACACAGCTTGTTGTTGTAAGAATTATTTTTTGATTTGAGTTATTTTGCTACTTTTAACTTGCCGAGTATCTTATTCGGACTAAGGAAATGAAGCCAATTTCCATTTTATAAAAATTGAATGCTTTGGAAATACTTTAAATCTATTGAATGATGAGAAATGTATGAAGAATCAAAGGGCGTTTGCATGTGAAAGACCCATTCGTCAAGATGATTTTCAAGCTATTCAATTTCCTTGCATTTGTTTTGGAATTGCATTGATCGAAGATGCATATTCCCAAAGTGGACACACGATGATTGCAAATCCCTCACTTCCACCATTCAGCACCCCCCAAAAAAAATAATAATGTTCTCCTTCGATTTTATTAACTAATTTTCCTCTCCTTTTTCTTTCATTATTTTAGGAGAGTCACGTTGAGAAATCGCTGGGCTGTTCTGATCAAACCACACAATGACGGGGCGAAGGAGCCCCAAAATGAGCAGTGGTGGGATTATATCTCTGAGCACCCACGACGACGACAGAAGTAAAGTCATGCCTACCACCACCAGATTGGTCTCATTTAAACGGAACAGAAGAATGAATCTCAGTTGGACCTTTGTCACACTGATAATTGGAATTGCAAGTTTCTCCAATTTGTGGGTTGATGTGACAGGGCAGCGGATTCAGCAAATGGAGAAGCTCCAAGCCAGAATTGCTCGCTCATCAATCCGACCCACCAGAGTTACGTACGGGGACATTGAAAAGACGAACAAAACTTGTTTACCGAAAGATACATGTGCCCCCAGTCGAAATGGTAAGTTTTTGAATTCATTTCAACCGAACTGAACTTTTTTGTAATTAGAATCCTTTTTTTTAAATTTTACAGACAGGAATGGTGGTGAGTTATCTCGTATTAATTTATGAATTGAACTTTTAGTTCCAGAACTAATTAAATCTAACCTTTGCAGCCATGATGAATGATCCAAAACGAAGAAATTGTTTTTGTGATCAACAGTGTATTGTGTATGAGGACTGTTGTGTGGATTCTCCGTTTCGGAGAGATCCAAACGTGACTTATAAGAAAAATGACATTTTCCAATGTGTGAGTTTGAGACAGTTTGGATCCCTGTACATGAAGACGAAGTGCCCCCACACTTGGAAGGATGAAATGGTAAGACTTGAATCTGTGTTCTATACAGAATAGATATTCACAAGCTTTTAGTTGATTTAAATGCCAATTTATAATGGCTCAGTCACGTCTCAAACTTTTTTATGCCGCAAACCGTTCATCAAATGGAATGAGATGAAGATGGTTGAGTGTAGAGAGTAGTTGCACCTGAAGAGCTATTATTTTGTCACTTTTTACTACTATTTTCTTAGTCAAGTAGATAGCAGTAATTCTTAATTGCACTCCTGTACGCTTCCCGTAGTAAGCATACCCCGAATGTAGGATTGCATTGAGCGGTGGCGCTTTTACTTTCGGCATTTATTACTGTAGACAATTTATGGCTCAAAGTTGTATGAGATGACAGTAATTATAATGAATGACAATTCTCTCTTTGCCGGCTCGATTTTCTTTTGTTTATGCATTTGCTTCCCACAGTTGGTTGACTGAAGGTAATTTTTAAATACTAATATCCTATTGATTACTTGGACGAAGTATGGATGTTATTGAAGTGCTCATTTTAATATCATAAACATGGATTTTACAGAACTTTTATTTGCTTAATTTGTTAATGCGTTGCACAAAGTCAAATAGTATCCTCATATTTATATGCTTTGCGTATGCATTGATGCTTCGAGATGGTTACGGTCTTATTGTCATTTAGCCTCACAGTTTGGGTTTTTACAACAAAGTATTTGATAATCGTCTTCCCATTCCAACATAATATAGTGTGGGTTTATTATGGAATCTTAAGAGGTTGCGGCGGTGTCCCTCTTGAGAAATTTAAAGTCAATTTTAAAATTGAGACACATGCGAATCATCCTCTACCCTAGTTTCATTTCATAATCAGAAAACAGCACGCAAAGTGCAACAGGAGCAAATGTGTGTTTTTCTAGTTCAAACTTTCTCAGGTGAATAGGTTTGATTGTATTGCGTCTTGCAATGCGTGCATTACGAAGAAAAAAACAAACCATTTGTATTAGCTGTAATGAAATTATAACAAAATACAAGTTCTAGATTGATAATCAAGTTTAATTGAATGATTACCCCCAAGCTAGCAAAGCAGTAACGTCCCTTTGCTTAATAGAATTCCCACGTTCCTCCCCCCCCCCCC
>JAAXYW010002023.1:0-17497 GCA_036851895.1 Orthonychiurus folsomi
ACTTCACATCCTTCCCTTCGTTTATGTTTTCATATCTAATCATTCATACGCAGAGCTGAAACCACAAACAGAGCAGCGAATGGTAAAATTTCAATATACCTTGCAAGCATGTCTGTACAAAACTGATAAATTTGCTGTTCTGTTGTGTGCGACGTGATTCGTCACGAAAAAAAACACGAACTGTATGCATGCAGTTTATGGGAATTCGAAATGATTTAACCCTTTTTGAGACCAAGGACTCCACATGTTTGGCATAACACTTATAATTAATTTCAAATTTGTATCTACTCCTTTCAAGTGATAATTTTTGCCAGCTTAGCTTAACATAGTCTTGATTCTTGAGATCAAATTAGACCCACTACTCCTGACCTACCACAAGTTGAGTGAAAAACGTTATTAACTGAGATAGGATTCCATTAGAGGACTTTAGGACTAAGGAACTTGTGGCACTACAATACTTTTTAGCTCAACAATGCAAATCTCTCAAAATTAATTTCAGGGTACCAAACGAAAAGGACAGGATTGCAATATTCTGAATCATAGAACTGGGTCTGGGTGGCTGTGCCTTGGCTGGATAAATTTGTTATTAGCAAAAAGAGAACAGGATGAGCTTGACGCGGAGCACTTCCATTTTGGCAAGTGCCAAATAAGTCTACTTATCATGCAATGCTCGCAAACAGATTGACGTCACTCAACGAGAGTCATTAGTAACATAGTGATACACACCACGCACTTGAGCCTATCACTTCATATTGCCAACATGTTATGATGGAGTTTGATCTTTCACAAATAAAAAGTTACTCATTTCGTCCAAAACTTATTTTTATAGATTGGGTAAACCTTGATATCAAAATAAAATGTTTGTGTTGATAGGAAATTGCAAATCGCGTAAATGAATTACGGTATTAAAGAATGTGGTAATAAGTCCTCCCACCTGCTATTCTCCTTCTTTTGAAACAGAGCGTTTTTCTACGCAGCATTAGACGTGGCCAATAAGTGAAAAAGGGTTGAAAGGAACAGGTAATAACAATACCATACTAACCTTTCGGGCTCTGAGTTCTGGGAGATAAACCCTGAAGAAAAAACTTCTGCTTCCCTCTAGTCAAAACGCGATGCAAATTTATTTTTGTAATAATAGGTTAGGAATTCCCAATTTAACTGTTCATCCTGAACCCATTCTAATAATATTACACCCACCCAACCCTCACCTTCTAAGGGTATAGTACCACGAGGACGTAAAATACTAACTTGTAGAAACCGTACCGTCGGAATTTGGATATGCTAAGTTAGAATTGCTAGCATTAAACAAATATGTATGGCTCAACAATTGCGACACATAAGAGAAATTTGTACAAAACGGGGAGGACGGACGGAACGGAATAGTTTAAAACTCATTAACTTAAACTACCCACTTAATCCCTTTCCAGAAATTAGGCAATAATACCCGGAGCATTCATTCCGTCAATTTCTGTTTAACTTAATGTCACTTCGATTAACAATTATACATCAATATAAATATGAACAAACCACGAAAGCCCAACCCGGACAATCGGGCATAATTTCTCAAATCTTACTTCAGACGACCTACACCAACACAAATAGTAAAATCACGTGAACGGTTCGTGTGCGTTCGTCTACATTTCTTACTGAGCTGATAATGGAAGAGTTGGATAGCTATTTTCAGCATCGTCTTCCCTATAAGCAAATCTTCTTACATTGCTAGGGCCAGGACTCAGTGTATTATTATGATTACTATTACTACTTGCAGAAGGATTAGCGTTACGATTCAAACAACCTAAGCGTTTGGTTGTGATACGACGTACGGCTTCCTTGATGAGACTTCCGGAATCCACGAGTTCTTGAAGGAGATGGTAGGGATCATCCACGCTCGGACTGTCTGGATTGCTTTTTCCTCTTCTGATGTCACTGAATGATTTAGACGTCCACCAATGTCTACAATGGCTTTTGTTCTTATGTATACTTCCTTTGCTGGAACGGGGTAAAGGTGAGGATTTCCAAGCGGAGGAGGAGAAATATGGATGAACTCGAAAGCGCTTACTGTGGTGACTGTGACTACTGCTGCACCCACTGTTATTACTGTCATATGGACTGGGGCTCGTTGATGTTTCATTCCAAAAATTGGCAACACTGCTGTGATTACTCGTGTTGACGTTGAACTTTGGACCCATCCTCAATTTCTCCCGAATATTAAGCACCAAAGTGTCTACAACATCCTCATCCACATCTATGTCTGAGCTTTGTACTGAAGCGGTTTCCTCGTCTTCCTCCACTTCACTATTTTCTGGTGGTACAAACATTTCATTGAAACTAACATTTCTGGTCCGTCTCGATGTGCTCCCATCATTTTCATAGAGTCCATGGCTTGGAAGGGTAGAAAAGTCCCCTTCCTCAGTTTCATAGTCATCTTCCTCGTAATCGTAGTCATACAACTCTAGGTTGAAATTCAAAGGGAAGTACTCGGGATCTTGCTTCCCAGGCATTTTACTCTCCGCTCTGACCGCCGTCTCTGGAAATAAAGAAAGAAAGGCCCTTGAATTATGGCTGCCTTGACAAACAAAGGAAAGAGGTTGAACGACGTTTCCAGGGTCTTGAACGACAGGAAGGAATACGTTTCTATTCCGGGTCCCATCTGCTCCGAAATAACTACCACACAATTGGTCCAACGTAACGAATTCGTTTCCCAAGCATACGGCTTCCGCGCTCGTGCAAAGGAGGGAAGTTTGGTATAAAAAAAATGTGGGGCTAGGGTCCGACCTGCGTTCTATTTTTTGTTTACCAATTCCCTTCCTTCTATCCTGAGATGTAAACACCCCAATTTCCATTCTACTGCAATGCAGCTGGGGGTTTATTGAGTACCTGTTGTTGTACTCGGAGAGCAAAGAGTTATCCAGACAGATAGGGGAGAAGATGATGATGAGCTAAGCTTGTAAGTTTCAATGCATGAAAGCAAGAAGTCAACAAAGATTAAAGGAAACGAAGAATGTGTAATCTCTGAGACACGCGGGAAGGAACTTTGCCGCCCTCAAAAAGTGGTCTAGACAAAGACGAGGTATCAAATTCCTGCAGGATTTTACATCGTCCACATGAATGATCCGCGTTAACTTAAAAACTTAAACGTTTTGCCTGTACGTATTAACACAGTCAGATGACTACCTAGGAATACTAGCACTAGTAGGTAAACAAAAGATAATTAATTGAGAAAGCGAGTCTACTCAGCAAATGCATGTGAGTATGAGCAATTGGACCTAGTGAGCAGTGACGAGGCCGACTGACCTTCTTCAATTTAAGATGTAAAGATGTAATTCAGGAATACTATACGCTATTGTCATGCAAAAAACGCAGTATGAATCAATGCGTGCTGAGAACGTTACGTTTTTGCTGACTAACATTACGCATTTATTGCCACACTTGAGTTTAGCCTGTGGATGGACATCTGGAACAATTTAGACAAGTTCTTCATTGGATGTTTTTATTACCCTATTCCTATTCCAATTCCAGTTTCCTCACACTGCATTGCAGACATGATCATGCTAACTACGACTGCCAGTTTCTAATAGTGTTGACCTTGATCCGCACAACAAAGCAAAACCCGAAGATAAGTGTTTCCAGACAGTGTGACCTTGTCCTGGCTTATGAAACAAATGTGTGGCAGTAGTGGTTACTGCCAATTAAGTTGTTTTGAGACTTATTATGAAACTAACGATGTGCACGAGCTTTCCACCTCTGTGTGGATTGCCGTCATGTGTACCTTGTACTGCGTATTCCTTTAAAAATAATCATCTTAGTTTTGGTTTTATAGGATGAATGAATTAATGAAATATGCAGAGCAGAGAGCAGGCAACAGGAAGCTTACAAATCAAAATACTTCGGCCGCCTCATTCAAATCATAATTATCATTCCATCTTGTACCAAATTGAATTAATCTAGTAGCTCTAGCTATCCTCTGCATACGCCATTCCTTCTCAGCCTCTCATATCATGCAATATATACATGAAATGCCAGCTTCGTAATGAGTGATAGTGATAAGCGAAACTATGCATTTCAAATTTCTTGTCTCCTAACTAAACTAACATAAAAATTTGTAACAGAAATAGCAAATCAATGCCCAAATGGAAAAGAACCAAACCATATATTTTGAGAACAAACTTATGCGTTTAAAATCATGATCCATGCATGCCATAGAATAGCTAGCAGTATGACCATTCTAACTCTTAACCTTACCTTGGATTTGAAAACAATTACGAAATAACGCCGCGTTGTGTTTACTGTTTACTTCCTTTCCTTAGAACTTATTTCCCAATGAAACAACCTAAGCTCTTTGCACTTGTAGGTCCGTAGCCGTAATGCCGAGGCATTAGCCGTGAACGCCCATCCTCCCCGAAAAAATCCTTGTATTGTCATTCACATTGAATTTGAACTTCGAACAACCTTCAGAAAACACCCGCTTCCCGGACCCGAGTCTCAACTCTTTCACTTTCGCCGGGCCCTGCCCCGAATCCAATCCAAGGAATGGATCAATACAACTCGGGTGACTCAGCCCTTGTTTATATCAACCCAAATGCCCGCCCATACCTAAACTGCCTCTGCCCTTGACTCTCCTACCTTAATTCACAAAAACATAAAATAAATCCAAATTCCACTTACCAAAAAGAAATTCCTTTTCCTCGGATTCAGAATGGGATTAATCCCTATTGTTTGATGATGTGAAGGATGTGGACGGCGTTTTCGATGCCAATATGGATCCAAGCACCTTTAGCCGGCTGTTAACTTCTTTAACTGAATTCATAAACTGGTCACTAGTTGGTTCCCTGGTTTCACACACAGTTTGATGATTGTCAATGTTGTTAAATTAAACTCATATGAACAGGTTTAGTAGGTGTAGTGCTGTGTTTTGTAAATATTATTCCCACGCGGATAAGCTCAGCACTTCCCTCCCTCAAGTCTGAATGAGAACTGAGGAGATGAGGGAAGAGGAGTAGCGCATGGATATGGAAGAAATCAATGGGATAGAAGGGGGACGAAGTTTGTAAACATACCGTATAGGATGGCGTGGAATTCCAACTATAGTCAACTAGTGCTTCGTCTATAACCTAATAGTGAGCCTATAACCACCTTTGTTTTGAATCCTTGGAAATGGGACGGAGGGGTAGGCTATTGCTGGGCAGGATGTCGGCGGGAGGAATTCCCATGAAACAAACCGGCCTAGGCATGGAAAATAACTGAGGGACCGGCACGGATACACGTAGCGTACAACTCGGTTGTATTTGTATTTGCAGTGAGTAGTGTATAGTAAACTGAATGAGTCGCTCCTGGTTTGGTTGGGATGATGATGCTATGCCACGTTGCGTCAACTATTTTTTGCTTGTAATTGTTGTATTTTTTATCACGAGAACCCAGACAGATGCAGAGGAAGTCTCTTTCTCAGGCGAAGCGACTGCGGGCCACACACATTTGATTTGGTGGTAGTAAAATGAGGGTTGGGCCCAACTTGTAAGATGACGACAAGGGAATTTAGAAAATGTAGTTACCTTTAGGCAAGGTTCAGCCCTTTTCTGCGGGTCGACTGCTGTGCTGCGGCTGGGTCACAAAATTTGGACAGACCCGGATTTGAATTGAATTGAAGACCAAAATATTTTGGTTGTGTACACTATTCTGGGAAACGTACAAGTGTACCTAGTATAAGTATAGTGTGGCGGAGTCAACGAAAACAGCAAATAAAATTGCTCGGGATTAGTTTTGTTCTACATTGTTGTTCAATGCAATAAAATACATTAGAAAGCAAAATAGTAAACATATAATATGTAGATTTATACCCGGAACACCGAACGGCCCTGCTTTTGATTTTGTGATGCGATGCGAGCCGGTACTTGTTGCCAGGAATTGTTGGAATTACCTTTAGGATTATTGTAAATAGCATTTAGCATATATCCTCTTGATGTAGAAAATAGTAAGCAAGCATTGCATTATTGCATTGGCCGCTTTAGAGTTTGCATCTCACAGTTTCATACTTCATTGATGATTTGTCTCACCATTTCGTAAAATCATACATGACATGACATGACTTCTTACAGTTACAGTACGCAGTCAGAAAGCTATGTACTGTAGGAGTAGTAGGAGTATGATCAACCGAGTTGCAGTTGCAAATTTTCAATTCTTCCTTCACCATTGTGTTTTCGCTCAATTGCGTTTTTAGTTGAGTAGTGAAAACGATCAATTTCTGATATTCTGTAGGAAAAATTTCTAGGAAGGGAATTAATTTTACCCCAATCACGTACGGAACTGCTAGCTGGAAGATAATTTTATAAGTAAGATAATAGGGCTTTCACGCAAAGGCTTATAAGCCTTTTTCGGCTGAAATTTGGCTTTTGGCTTATAAGCCAAAAGTTCTGCGCATGCGCACAAAGAGCGGCGGCGGCTTATAAGCCGTTTGAAAATAAGCCTCGTTTGTGAGGCTTTTCGGCTTTTGTCCAACTCAATCGCCAATTCGCATTGTGAGGTTTGGGCCAATTACTTTTAAAATGTATTTAATTAGAAATTACAAATTTTATCAAGAATATGTAAAGCAATTAATTGCAAATTAAATAAAAAATTTGGACAGTAATTACAAATTACAATTTTCAATTACTTTTACTCCTTCATTTAATTTTTTTACCGCATTTTCCCAGTAATAATTTCTCATAAAGTGCAAGTGTCGTCCTTCGCCTTTTAGCCCCCAGAGAGAATTAAACCACCAAAACTGAAAAGTCTTCCAACTAGAGCTGATGACGTAATTGGTGTGTTAAATTCTCTAATGCCTTTCCCACAAGAATGTAACCGAGAATCGTCCAATGACAGTAATTACAAATTTACACGACATTTTAAATTACAATTACGTAATTGTAATTGAACTACATTTTCGAATGTAATTGACCCAAGCCTGCATTAATCACCAGTTCACACACCACAGCTGCTGATCTGACTGGTCGATGCTCGACGATCAGCCAAAAAGTCAGCCATATTCGCAACTGTGCGCTCACGCGATTTGACTTATAAGACAAATTTGGCTTTTTGGCTTATAAGCCGAAATAGGCTATTGATGAAGCTTTTGCGTGAAAGGCCCTATTATCTCATTTATAGTCGATGTCATTCATTAGTCGATAGTCGATACTAACCTAACCTGAGGGTAAGAATGTTACAAGGACTCTGCACGTGACGGAAATCGACATCGAATTTTGTGCAAGTTTTTATCATTTGCAAACTTCCAAGCAAGCGGCGCTACTCATAATCACAATTCCTATTCTATTATCTCATCAGCATACGCAGCCGAAGCCAATTCTAGAATCCTCGCAATGCTCTATCAATAATTTTGGAAGTTTCATTTAAGTTATAGCGTAGGAACCTTTAATTTGGAATTTGTCGCAAATATTCAGGTGAGTTACAGCGGCACATGACAGTCCTCCTACAATGAAAGTTTGTATTGTACTGATCATGGCCGGTATATTCTAACAACAAATTTTGAAAAAGAGGATGGAGTCAAGTAGGCCCGGAGGGACGATGATTGGAATTTACTAACGTTTGCTTAAATACCGAGAATCAAATAGAGTAATTATATTTGCATTATATGCGCACTACTATCTACGTTTTTAGTAAATGTTACAGTGCTTTGAACTTGTATTTGTTGTGTAAATTTGAATTTTAGTTATTTTAGTATGCTCCTACTGTTTAATATTTAATATGTTATGTACAATTGGAGGACAGATTTGTACAGCCTGCTATACATAGGACACACTTTAACTCTTTAAATAGCTACGCAATTTTGCAATATTCAAAATCTAATAGGAGGAATAAGTTTAAAAGATTAGATGCAAAATAATTCAAAATTCTGTAAACCAGATTGATATTTTTAGGTGCATTGTTTATTTGATCAATGGCATTTGTCATTGTGATACATGCATATAAACATTTGGCTAATTACAGTCATAAAGAGTATTCACATGGTTTGTCTTAAAAATGGATGTATTGGGGAAAAGCTGTGGGCAAGCTATTACTAAATTATTACGTACATTATTTCTTAAGACATCACATATATAGCAAACATATAGGGAAGATAATACGTGCATTACAAAAGTTTGATTAATTTCGATTGCAAATAGTATTTACATGGATGGGTTTGTTTCCGAGATTACTGTTTTGGAGAGTAGGTGTGAGCATATAGGCCAGGATGTAGTTTTCCTATTCTTCATCCCGTGAGCTAAATTTTTTTTAAATAATAAAATTTTGTTAACAAAATCCAAATCATATAGTTATCTGGTATTAATCATGAACAGAATTGCACTCACCATCAAAGCAGTTGTCCAAAATTCTTCGCGTGACATGCGCAGGTGTAGATATATGGCCGACAGCATTTCTTGGATTGAGTTATTGTAAAGCCTGCTCCAGAATAGACAATAATAGTTAAAACTAATTTCAAAATATAATATCCAGAAAGCATTGTATGAGAAGAATGGTACTTGTCGCTATTTGTTCTTTCGCTCTGGAAAAATTCCTGATGGCCAACTCATGATTGTTTCCCAATCAATATCATCTTCGTAAGTGAGATCCAGATCCATTTCAGCTCTTTTGATGGTGATTTGATCAATTTGTCCAAACTCTCGTATCTTGGAGGCGTTCCGCAATCCGTTGTAGTCTTGCTTTTCTCTGAGAATGAAGTTTTCGGACTTAGGGCTTCCAATAAAAATGTCCAAGCAGTTGCATCTCAATATTCGGAGCAGAAAGCAATCACATCTTTTTGGTACAAATTCCAGGCATCCGCAGCAGCAACAAATTCGTATTTTCCGCTCTTCCATCTGATAGCGAATAGTGCAGTCTCGCACAGCTTTGTAAAACCGGTGATTTGGGAAACTAGTTTTTTCTGAAAATCCGTTGCTAAAGGTGCAAGTGCCAGCCATCTCTGCATCCGCTTGTCGCCTTCAGTTTTCAGCTTCCATCCTGATTTGTCGCCCGCGCCCGATTTCTGCTGAAATTATGACATGGCGGATAATTTTAAGTGCAAACACTAAATTTCTCATGCTGAGCTACACAGACTAACAAATGCTACGACAGTCGGAAATATAATAGAAAACTATAAAATTTATCAGCATCATTCCATTCTCAAAATTAAAATTTGAGAAATCCGTTAAAATTGATTTAANTAAATTTCTCATGCTGAGCTATGAGACTAACAAATACTACTACAAAAAATTTAATACAAAACTATAAAATTTATCAACTTCATTCCATTCTAAAAATTTAAAATTGACAAACGTTATAATTGATTTAACCTTACCTTACCAAACTATTTGACGTAATGTTATTTGCTTTTCAAATTTTTAATTTGGAGTCTCTAAAACTCTGAGTATTTAAACAAAAATATTATGTGTTGTATGTTTTTACCATTAGAGATTGATATCCAGATGCGGCATCACATAATTTGTAATCCATATTTATCAGCATGAGTTTGTCTAAACATTACACAAAGAGGGCAGCATACAGATGATGCGATTAGGACTTGATCAGTCGAGGTTAGACGCTAGAATGAGGACTTAGCGCTTGTTTCTGTTCCACGATGCATGGAAGTCCCAAACGTTTTGAAGATTGCAAGCTTTTGCGGCTGGACTTACTCATCCTGAAATACTATTCAAGGCCACTTAGGAAACACACGGGTCCGACGTCATAAGTTCATAATCCTTTCCAAATCCCAACCGAACACCAACGTCCCCAACCGATTTCATAAGAGGAGTGCGAGTGCCAACGAAATTCGTTGCGATTCTTGCAATGCAATGGTTGATTGCTACTCCTTAACTGATGTATAAAATTTCTTAAAATGTAAATAAAGCACGCGATCCACACCCATGACCACCGAGAAAGCATTGCATCCAGCATTGAGCCATCTTGCAAATCTTGCTCCTGCAAATTTACAGATGTGATCAACTTAGTTCTTTTACTTGAACTCCAATACAATTTGTTCACCCATTTTCCCATAACCATAAAAGCTAAAATGAATGACTTGCTTAACTAATTGAATAATTACTGTATGCTGAACGGAAGGAAATTTTACTGTCAAATCCGTTTCTGGCTCCACTATAAAAAGAAATGCGAGTTGTCACAAAACCTAAAACCAACAAAGCCAGAATTGTGCCTATAAATCAGCAAATCCAAATACTTTGACATTTCAACACAAGCAGACAGACAACTCGGCAACATGAAAGCTCTCGTTTCTCGTAAGTTAACCGTATTTTTAACTATTAAGGTCAAGCTCTTTCTAAATTTCTACAATTGAACACTAATTTTGACTAAAAAAATTAATAAAAAAATAAAGCCGGCCACTTCGCTGTGCAACTAATTCTAGCCAGCCAATTTAGCCAGTTCGCTTCAAAACAAATAGCATGTATATGAGGTGGCGCGGCGTAAAGGAATATTGACGCATTTTAGCACGCTGCTTCCAATAAAGGTACACGATAGCGGCAGCTGCTTCCTGTGGCGGTTTTAAATGCAATCAATTTTCCTGCTTCCTTCAAATTAAGTAACCGCGCTGCGACCTCGGACATGCAGATATTGTAATCGCAATACCTGTGCCATATGCTACAGCATATGTGCTCGGTAATAAAGATTTATGAGTTTGAGGGATATCATAGTGACAAGTTTCGTGGTGGCCCCATAGGTAAAATTTACGGCGCGGTTTTTAAAGTTTCAAAACCAAATGAGTGAAATGAACAGCAGGGTGGTGTGGTGCTGGTGTTGACAGCATTTATTCTAGGCATAACTTGTACAACACGACTGATCAGGTACGGTTTAAGCTTGATACAACTACAAAATCAGCGCCTACAGATTTCGGGTTTGGAACTTGCATCATAAGCACAGGTGACACATGCTGTTACAATTCCAATTAGAATTTATTGTGAGACAGACAGCTACTTAACTGGGCTGGCGGCCGTATGAATTAATTTACATACTTGGAATAATTATTATTGTGTGTACGTAATTTTTAGATATTGGTTTTCACAAGATGGATTTGGATGTGCCGCCTGTTGTTCCAGGCATTCAATCAATATTGGAAAGTTATATTTCTCAACCTGAACGATTGAAGATTCATCAATTTCAAAACAACATCCTTGCTTATCCAGTCGATCGGGGGAATATTACAACAGATCTTTTTAGTTTTCACCGAACTCAATTACCACTAATGCAACAGGTAATAGTAGTTGGGAATTCAGCTAGTGTAGACGCACCAAATTTGATTCGTGAGATTAAAAATACAAGTACTTTTCCAATTTTCCTTGAAATTCACTTAAGTCCTCCTTGATACACAAAATTTCAAACTATTTTACTTGAATTTTATTTATTTGGTGCGACTTCCTTGGTCGACTTCAACCGGTAATGTTTTGTATTACGTTTATTTTTTTGACAATAATAATTTCACACTAATTTTTAGACCCAGCATTTCCTCAACAAGTCTAAATTTTATTTTTAATGTGAAATAGGTTAAGCGGGACCCCCAGTCTGGAATGATCCTGGATCATGAAGAAGTTGAAATCACATCACTTGGTAAAACATCAAAAAATTCCCATTCCCTCACAAGAACTCCGGGTCCACGGAATGAATCACTGAAAGGAAACTCCACAAATTATCCGTTCTGGCCTGGAGGGTTTGATCTCGCGTTAAGTACTGAGTGCAGCTTGTCTAGTCCAGAGGAAAGAGACGAGCATCGTGAGCTATTTGAAAAAGGTAAGCTGATATTTCATTATGAATATGCTTCGCTGGTATTGTTTATTTTCGCAATAATGCTAGCTTTGATTTCAGATCTGCTGACTTGCCCACCAGGTTTCGATCGTGGCGTAGATTTTGATGATCTCCAAGAAGCGGATGAACTATTGGCTGACAAATCTGATGTGAGTATGAATGTATAACTTAGAACTTACGAACTCTCTTGCTTTTCTGCAAAAGTTTTATCTAGCTATTCTACTAAGAAATTTGCAGCTCAGTACGAAGCGCGAGTGACAAATGGTTATATGCTGACGGTATTTCCGTGTTTATTTTGATTCATTTTTTTTAGAAAGGGCCAAAACTTCATTTTTGGGAAGGCAAAGACAGGGCATGTGTTAAATCAGACAAAAACAAGGTAGACGTCCAAACTGGCTCGAACAGTCTCTCAAAATCATTGCTTAAATGTCTACCTGATGAGCTTACTATGCCACATGAGGTAAACTTATTAGATAGTTTCAACTGATTACTAAGAATTGATCGCTAAGCTGCGTTTGAAAAAATGTATTGCTGTTTTGCAAAATTGTTGTTCTATAGGTTCCACGACCTCCTGTGCTGAAAATCAGTGCATCAAGCTCAACACCTGCAAGTTTAATTACCGCAGAGTGGGCCGAAGCAGTTGACATTTCGAAACCAATAACGAATTTCAACCAACGTGTTCCTGACATGGCATTCAAGTTTGCATTTGAACTTGACAATTTCCAAAAGCAGGTACTGTACGATAAGTTCAAAATCAGGTTTCTGTGTATCCATGGGTCAATAATATTATAAAATCAAAATTTAATGGTGCTGGTAGTTTCTGAACTTAATTATTTATTTTACAGGCAATTATATTTTTGGAAGAGCATGAAAATGTTTTTGTAGCCGCTCACACCTCTGCTGGGAAAACCGCAGTGGCCGAATACGCAATAGCACTTTCGGTTCGACATATGACTCGGTGAGGGTTGAGAATGATTGACCTTGTCTACCCAATCTCCTCAATCTTATTAAATTTGGAACTCTGGTTTAATTTAAATTATTTTACACTATATTACATTATTTTTGCAGCACGATCTATACTTCTCCAATCAAGGCTCTTTCAAATCAGAAATTTCGGGATTTCAAAAACAATTTTGAGAGCGTAGGACTTGTTACTGGCGATGTTCAAATTAACTCAACAGCATCATGTCTGATTATGACCACAGAAATTCTTCGCTCAATGTTGTATAATGGCTCGGACGTTATTCGTGATTTAGAGTGGGTGGTCTTTGATGAAATTCACTACTTAAATAACGAAGAGGCAAGCTGTGTAGTACAAACATAATATAGGAAATATGGAAACACGATAGCTTAACTAATTTTATTTGGATGTAGAGGGGACATGTGTGGGAAGAAGTGCTAATTATGCTTCCACAGCACGTGAGTATCATTATGTTGAGTGCGACTGTTCCAAACGCTCTCCAGTTTGCAAATTGGGTTGGGCAAATCAAACGCAAGAAGATATATGTTATTAGCACTTCAAAACGGCCGGTTCCACTAGAGCACTTTCTCTACACTGGCTCGGGTGGAAAAAGCCGAAGTGAGCAATTCTTGATTTTGGATGCTGCTGGAAACTTTCTGAAAAAGGGGTGAGCCAGTTGCCAATTCTTTTTGCTGCTAAAATAAAATTTCTAAAGCCGTACTTATTGTAGTTGGTGAAAGTTAAGTCGTAGTATTTTGTTTGAATGGACGTGTCCATATTAAAGATTGGTGTATCTGTTTTTTTCAGCTATGACGATGCAAAGGCTGCCAAAGAGTCACGCCAATCTAAACATCAGCAACAGTTTGGCGCAAAAGGTCAAAGGAATGTTTTTAACGAAGCTTCCGAAAAGACTACTTACATTGGTTTGATCAATCATTTGAAGGAAAAGGTCGATGGAAAGGTAAGTGGAAAAGCACACATTTACAATTTCTGCCAACTAAACATTGATCAACCCAACTCTGATTGTTATAGTCATCATCAGCATTGAGTTGAAAGTAACTTAAATTGATTGACAGTGGTCAATTATAGCCAGTTTTTTTAGGATAGACCTTGACATAGTTTTGTATTCTTTTTCTTTATCAGGACAAGCTCCCAGCGGTGATCTTCACGTTCTCTAGGAACCGGATTGACACTTATGCTAAAATGCTATGCTGCATGGACCTCTGCACCGCGTTGGAGAAGGCTAAAATCCACATGTTCTTTCAAACAAGCATATCCAAGCTTACAGGCACTGACCGTATGCTTCCTCAGGTAGGGGTTCGCTTCCTGTTTTAAGGAATTTAATGTGACGTAAATGTAGCCTTATTATTTCTACTATTCCCTTCACTTGCATTATAACAGGTATTGTGCGTGCAAGAGATGTTGAAGAATGGCATAGGAATTCATCACAGCGGAATACTACCAATTTTAAAGGAAGTAGTGGAGATGTTATTTCAGCGCGGTTTAGTTAAGGTAATTTTAAATTAGCTGCAGCTGTAAATTATTTCAATCTAAGATGGCTTTTTTATGTAGATTCTCTTTGCCACGGAGACATTTGCTATGGGAGTTAATATGCCGGCACGTACCGTAGTTTTTGATTCCTTTCGAAAACACGATGGAAATTGCTTTCGAAACTTGTACCCAGCCGAGTATATTCAGATGGCCGGTAGAGCTGGAAGGAGAGGTCTTGACACAACTGGAACTGTCATTATTTTGTCCAAGCAAGGTGTTCCTGATATGAGCGAGCTACAGGCAATGATGCTTGGGAAAGCCGCAAAGTTGGAATCCCAGTTTAGGGTAACATACAGCATGATCCTAAACCTCTTGCGTGTGGAAAGGTTATCAGTAGAGGATGTGCTGAAGCGAAGTTTTCTGGAGGCTGGAAATGAATTCAAAATAGAGGATCAAACCGAGAAGAAGAAAGTTATTGAAGCAATGATTGAAAATATTCAAAGCGTTCCAAGGAATGACAAACTTAGTTTTTTCTATACGCATCTGAAGGAGTACTTCCAACTACGAGAGAATGTGATGGTAAGATTTGCTTTTGAATTGCCTTGACTTATGATTATATATTTTTATACATGTACACACAACAATGGGGGTGTTAAAACATACATTTATTGTGTACTTCAAGGAGCAACTTTTGACACATCCTAGAATAATGTCCTTCCTGTCAACTGGCCGGGTGATTCTCGTAGAAGATCTCCCAGTCCATACAGCAAGACTAGCAGTCTTGATAAATACTTGCGCTATAAAAACTGGGAAAACTCCGAGGAAGGCATACAATGTTTTGATATTGACTGGGGAATGTGATCCTTCTGCTCGAAATCCAGAGTATGAGGGGTTGGTGATACCCGACTTTCAAGATTTGAATTCTCTAGTGAAAACCGAAAAGTCTGACTTACGGGACCCAGTTGGTGTATTATTTCATCGTTACCTCTATTACTGTCATCCACGTCCAACAGATTTTATGCCCAACGCAAATCCTGCTGGTTTTCCTGAGCACACGGTAGTTCAAATATTTGCTGAAAGTATTCTAGAAATCACTGATCTTCATGTGCGAATTGATTCTTACGCAACAATGGAGGATGTCAAGAAACGAAAACTGCAACGATTTATGTGAGCAATTATTATAAATAATATTTATGTATTGTATAGCAGCAGCAACAACAGCCCAAGAAAACACTTTTGAAAAAAAAACTTGATTCGGCCAATTGGCCACGTCAATTAAGTCTGTCGAACAGAGTAAACTCTGTGCTGCAGGCCTCCATATATATATATATATATATATATATATATATATATATAATGGAGATAGTCCAGACTGAAAGTATCGTATGTATTTCGTATTTTCTTTTTATCTCATTTTGTTCTAATACTGCTTTATGACACTAGGAATGATAAACCGATTCCAAGTTTAATGCAGTCTCTTCGTACGTTTCACGACCTGACGTGGAGCCTATGCGAAGGAAAGAAAGCAGTCAATTTCCTGAATATTTTGACTGATATACAGTTCAAGGATCCTGCATTAATGGTGAACGCGGACAAATTTGTAAGAATGAAAAAGGATGTCAAACTAATATGCTCCACCTTTGATATTAAAGAATTCAAAGAAAAGGTAGGTTTGATTTTCTACATGCAAGAGGATATTTTGTGTGCTTAAGTCAATTTGAAAATTCAGTTCCATGAAGTATTCCGATACCATTGGCTTATGGACCAGCGGGACCACATTGATTTTATGCTGTCTCCTGAGAGCTTGAAGCTTCACGAGTCATACAGATGTCGCATTGCGGTACTGCGAAAAATGGGTTACATCAACCAAGAAAACTTAGGTAGGTGGATAAAGTCGATGTTAAACGATATGCTAAAAAAATTTATAATCACAAATCTTCACGTTTTCATTATTTAGTTCAATTGAAGGGCCGAGTAGCGTGTGAGATGGGTAACCAGAATGAATTGATGGTTACTGAATTGGTTTTGAACAATGTGCTTAGTACCTGTCCACCAGAAGAAATAGCTGCCTTATTATCCTGTATGGTGTTTGAAACTAAAAATGTTGAAGAACCGAGTTTGAAAGACACTCCTCATTTGGACGAGGTAAAAGAAGCAAAGCGGAAATGTAATTCCATGAATGCACATCACTAAAGAAAATATGTAATTATTTCAGAAAGTGAAAGAGATTAAAAGAATAGCACGGGAGATTGGAATTAATCAGAGGTAACTTCTGCTTCGATAGTATCATAGTTTTCGTTGCTATACACCTAATTTATGCTTACCGGTTCTTAACAGGGTGTGTGGTCTTCCGGAACCAGTGGAACAATACGTAGAACAGTTCAAGTTTGGTTTGGTGGAGGTGGTGTACGAATGGGCGAAGGGAAAAGTAAGTTGACTAGCATTAAGCGCTGCTTTACTTTCTTACTTATTAATTGGTTTACACCTGCGCAGCCTTTTGCTGAAATTATGAGACTAACCGATGTCCAGGAGGGTCTTATAGTAAGGGCTATCCAACGATTGGATGAGATGATCCGTGACGTCAAAGACGCGGCTAGGATAATAGGTGACCCTTCTCTAAAAAAGAAGATGGAGGATGCGTCTCAGTGCATCAAGCGCGACATTGTGTTCGCTGCTAGTTTATACACCCAATGATTCAGTTTTTGTGAATGCTCACAACATTATGATGTGATCTACGTATGCATATGGTGAATATCAGAACATTAAATATATATTATCATACAGTAAATTGTACAGTATATTATGTATCAGTTCAATTTTTTTAAATTACTTAATATGATGCTAATAAATGACGTGCATTCCATCAAATCAAAATCAAACTTTGGATAAATGCTTTACCGGAGACACTTGGATTTACCTCCGGGCGGGCACGCAGGGACATCGTTCCAATTTTTGTGAATTTACATTATATTTTACCATGGATCCTGGAATCCTGATGAAATCCCATGCTGATTGAATGTGTGCAAGTCACAAAATTCAAATTTTAAGGGTACATTTCTTATAAATTCAAAAACTATGGAAATAGAACACTTGGGGGATGACATTTTCGGGACACGAGCCGCCCAATTCTGGAACAACCTTCCGATTGAACTTCGTGACCTTAAGCTCTCCAATAGACAGTTTAAAAAGAATTATGGGTGTTTTGTTATCGAGAAGAGAGATGATGTTTATCTTTATGTATAATTGTAGACAAGTTATAATTGGTTT
>JAAXYW010002024.1:0-17478 GCA_036851895.1 Orthonychiurus folsomi
TGTAGTTCAATTTCCCTCTTTCTATGCAAAACTATGTTGAAACCCTGTTTTAGCATAAATTGCAGGAAATCCCTTTGATTGCACGTTCGATTTACGGCTAGGCTATTCTCAGGTATTTATAATGTACATGGAATATGAGGCCGGATAGCCTCTTGCCTATGGTAGAATGCTGATTTTGCTGGGAGCGAGTAAAGTCCTATTTTTCTCAAAAATATGAAAATTTGGGCAGGGCCTCCGGCCGCCTGGGACCTTTTCCAAAAATTTATTGGACCCCTAAACCGTAAACTCAACAAGGTAAATGAAAATTTTGGGCAGGGCCTCCGGCCACTTGGGACTCTTTACCAAAATTCTGGGGACCCTAACCGTACTATGCTAGGATTCGCAAAAGCAATTTTGGGCAGGGCCTCCGGCAGCCCTAAACGTTTTTTCAGAAAAATCTTAACTTGCCCCGTGAAATAAACAATTCCCCGCAAGCCCTTCAATCAAAATGGGAACTGACCAAAGGAAAATACACCTCAGGTTAAGGGGATTTTAGTGATCCTTAGGAGGTACACCGAACCGGCTTAGCGTCACTGGAATATGGATCCCTGCAACTGCTATAGCAACCGTTCCGGTTTCGTAAAAACCAATCCACCAAAAACGGCCTCTATCCCCCCAATATACTTAATAATAAAATCCTGGATAATTTCCTTACGACTCTAGGATTTTGATCCAAAAGAGGGATGAATTTGAAGGGCTGGTTGGATGAATGGAATGAGGAATGGATGGATGGGGCCAATCTTCTTCTCCTCAAAAGTAATCGAGATGAAGGTAGATGCAATGGTTCCAAGATTAATAAGTCCCTTCAGGTAGTCGTCGAAATAAATCACTTTTATTGAGCACAAGGGGCAACTTAGTATTTCGTATAAATATAAATTTCTTAGTCTACAATTCGTTTAACTAGCTTTAGCAAATTAAGTTTTGAAGTTTTGGGAGCGGAGTGGAGTGGAAACTGAGATTCCCTCTGGTTTTGATGTGGGTGGAAGAGGATTCCGAGCCCGAGCTGGGCCGATAACAAACGCAGCAATTGTATGGGAGAAAAACATATCCTACCTGTATTGCATGTCCCTTGGTAGGGGGAGGAGGTGGAAATCCCTTGCATGCATTGCTTTATTTTTATGTTACATTGAAAACATACCAGGCGTCATTCATTGTAAATTATGTACATTATTGGCTGCTTTGAACCATTTCCATTTATTCAAATGACGAACTGGTTTTACTTTACTTTACTCCTACAGATTTTTGCGTAGAATCCGTTGAAGTTGCCTTGATGTCAGTTGGAGCCGCTAAGCGTGGATTTCAAATTGTGTGCCAGGTGTGCGATGGCGTAAAAGTCAAATGGCATTGCTGAAATGATCAGACGAGTATTAATTCCCACTTCAATTACACATACAATTTCAATTAATGTCCTCAACAAAAAAAAGTGTGTGATCCAGACGGTAAACAATTGCAGGCATGTAGGCGTCGACATTCCTCTCTTCGACTTATTCTCTGATCTGAATGTGTTTTCTCTTGCAAGAATTTCTGCTTCTGGATAAATACTCCTCCGCAGTCATCATGACGAATGAACTAAATCGGAATGTTGACAATTTGAGTCTTCCTTTAAACACAATTGAGGAATTTGGGATTTGCAGTGGAGGAGCAAAGGAAGGCTTTTCTAGGAATACTCGTAAATGTTTTTTTTTGCAGTTCACAGCTCGACTTGACCCTCCAAATTTAAAGTATAAAATCTACTGTCTCTCCGCAGCAAAAGCTTTGAAGCGCGAGTGAAACAATTTTATTGTTCAATCCAAACACGAGAGATCTGAATCGATGACCCAAGGACCGAACGCGAAAGTGAAATTCTTTTGAAGGAATCAAAAGTCTAGCTTTCCATGCCAAAAACACCCGATGCAATCACATCCCATTGTGTACCACCCGCAAACATCTCAGATTTAAAAGTCCTCAGTTGAACGCTCAGCAAAGCACTCTTCGCTTTACTGGGGGATTCTTTCAAAATATCAAATATTCTGCCGCCATTGGAAAGTAGAATTTAACGCTCAAGAACCAGAAAGCAATTCTTGGAGATATCCACTTGCATTTGCCAAGGGTGGCAGCGGCTTTGAGTGACTTTTCGGCGAATGGTTCTAGACTACAAATTGGCAAAGAATGGGGTTGTAACGGCGTTTTGCTTGAGTGTTTCGGTTGATGTGTTTTATGAAATTAGTGATACCAAATTAACCTAAACACAAATTAATTCTTACAAGTACCATATTAAAAATACTCCTACGTGGCACGGAGCACGACAGCATTGAAATCAGTTCAAATTTGTGTTTCTAAACAATAATTAATCTGATGGCACCACTTGCTAATTAATTATTTGCAAATTTGCATCAAATGAATAGTATTGCAAAGTTTAAGTTTAGTTGTACTTCCTCCAAGCATAATATGCTAAACAATTCCCATCCCACATTGACGGAGTACAGCAACACATAAACTTGATTACTGAAGGAGGTGCGCAAAGCTTAGGAAGGGATTACTATTGGTCGTTGTACAGGGTGGCTAATATGTATGTACCCCTAGCTGCATGTATTTAGCAAGGGATAAGGGGTACATACATATTAGCCACCCTGTAGTTTTCAACTTTGTGGTATGAAATGGCTTTTGTTTCTAAGGACAGGAAGTGTTAAAAGGAATTTGAGGAATTTCCTTTTCTCCCTTTGCCGCTAATGACCTACCCACCTACTCACAATTTCGTTTCAACATCTTGTAGAGCGCAGCGGGCGGGAGTCCGGAACCATTTCGATCTTCAACGGTTTCCGGAGATAAAAGAACAATAATAGATTCACAAATTTGACTGCCGCCGAAACGGTAATCTTTGAATTGTGTGATTCATTTATTTGTGTGCCAAAACTACACGCACCAGTGGAGAGCAGGAAGTTAATTGCACTTACAGGTGAGCGGCATTCATTAACATATTAAATTATCTGAATATTTTAAGCCAGGAAATTTACTAAAGGATTAATATTAATTTTCAATTGAAATGGTAAACGTTCATTGAGATTCCTTCCTCCCCCAACCATTTCCTATTTCTTATTGCCTATTGCGGATTTTGCCGGAGGACTTGGCCGTGTTGTGTTGTAAACTCATTTTCCCTTCGGCATGTGGACAGATCATCATTTAACTCTTCAACACTTTTCAATTTCCTGAGTTCCCTGCTGTGTGGAGTGAGGGAAGATATTCCTTCAACTTTCCCCAAGGGCTCTCACGTCATATTCAGAACAAACAATTCCTTCCTTCAGATCCCCAGCCAAAATAATTGCTTTTCCGTCCTCCATCCCTGAAAATAATACGGATTGCCGCCTTCGCGTACATACGTGCAATGTACGATTCAGTCAATTCACTCACGATCCTCCACACCACACTCCCACAAGTCTCACATCACTTTGAATTGGTAATGGATATTTTCATTGGTTGTTGGATGAAGCACCTGTTTGTGGTTGCGAACGTGGAAGTGCTCCACAAACTTTGACTGCGGCATTCATTTGTTTGCATTTCCTCGCAAATTGTCGTAAAGTTAATTGATTGCATTGTTATTTCATGCATGTATTTCTTATTTCACCGTTAATATTTATTTTAAGTATTTCAAAATCAACATAGGACAGTTTCCAATCATGAGAAAAGTGCTGGACAATATAAATTAATATTTGGAGGATGTATACCCAGATTCCAGGCTGGCTTTTACAGTGAGGATCGGATTACAAGTGAATTGCATATCCATTTCAGTCCACTAATATCCCTCGACATGGGCTACACTTTCTTCCTAATCCCTGTCTGTCTACACCCACTCAAAACTGTGAATTGGACCAAATGTAATCGGAGTTGAAAGCTTGATGAAAAATACGGACAGGGCCTAGTGTAGTTCAGTTCGGCACTCCTTCATTCAATGGCGATGAGTACGTATCAATATCACCTATTCAATATACTGTGTACTATAGTACTGTACCGTACGTATTAAAGGTCCACAGGGCACGTCCTCACGTCCACACGTTGTCATCAGGAAAATCGGGCCCCCCACTTAACGAGTTGAATGCATCCATGCATCTGGATTTGATCTGGAATTGCTTTGATCATGGAGAGAAAGGGCCTTTGAAATTTGGTCCATAAGTTTAACCATTGTTGGACTCGGAGTAAATTTAATCCGCTCCCTGTATTGTGTTACACGAGGATGAGATGAACCAAAACTGCTTTGAACAATTGCTCGTCAATTGTTTGACGCGACATGAGGCAGCGCAGCGTACGCCGGCGATTGTGTTTAGTCCAGTGGCGGGAAGTACATATCTCGAAGGCGAGAGTTGATGACAGTGACAACTTTTCATGGGTTCTGTGTAAAAAAACCGGTTTGAAGATAAGAATTTTTCAGTTAAAATCTTAAAATAAAATTTATTGTAGTTACAAGGGAACGGATCTATTTTGTTGACTATATTTCTGAATGAATATTAAAATTTTTGAATGACATTAGAATAAAATTCAAAATTTTGGTTTTACCACTGTTATGCGTGGAGAGGGCGACTGCTTTTTTGGTAAACTGGAACTCCCATTTATGGAACTACAGACAGACATCATACATACACACATGGGTTTGGTCATGCACGAAGGGACAGATCACGTACTATTTGGAAAATGAAGGCCCTCGCCAATACGCTCGAGGAGGACACCACAATTCATATATTTATCTTCAGATATCGGAAAGAAGTAAAATTTGACGGGCTAATAGCTCAAAAGGAAGAAATGTGCTTGGGTTGTGGGGGCAGGGCCATGAGCCAGGTACATACTGTTTAATAATCTGATTCAAAAACGCCCAAACTTCGCTCTAAGGTGGAAAGGTGGCTAACAAGGTGCCAGAGTTCTGGCGTTTGCGTTTACGGAGTCGGAAAAAGGAGGAAAATCTTAAACAAGGTAATGAAGGGTTTCCTTTGTTCCAAGACAGACTGGGTGCAAGATTTTTCCTCTCGGCTAAAGTCTATTTAACTCTGAGAAAGACGAATAAGGCGAAGGAGAATGTTTGTTCATTCCTAGTCAGAATTCCATGTCCATCTGTTTCACGGCAAGTTTACTCCTACAATTTTAACCCCACACTAACACCGGGTCCTCGAATACTATTTTAATATTTTGGAAGATAATAAAAAGTTGAATATCTTTTTTTTACGCTAACAAGGTATCATCACCGACCCGGGATCCGATGGATGGACGGACACCTTCCACGCCATAGGCACAACACAGCTTGGTAAAAAATACACAACTTGTCCGACCCGTCCATCCTCTCGTCATGTTCACATGTACTAACAATTCTTAGACGAGACAAGCTAACAAACGATGTGATGAACCATTTCAAAAATTCAGAATAGTCAATGGTGTGGTGTGACTCTCTGGTCCTTCCTCACCATAATTATTATAATTATTCTACGGACTTCAAATTGTAGTAGTGTTAAAATAGGTCAACTGAGTCCTGGGGTACATAATAATGCTGAAGGAAGAGCAGTTTGCGTTTGCCATTTCCATTTAGTAAACCAGAGATCGACAAAGAAAACTCGATGTTGCAAATATTATTGCTTTCCAGCTGATTCAATACGCCAAACAAAATATTTATTATAATATATATGTTATGACAATTTAACTAGATGTGTGATCTGCATCTGTCTGTTAATGGATCTAATTGTGTAAATTAGTATTTTTGTGAGATTTCAAATTTTAAAACCAGGATCGGTGAACTACACAAGCTGTGTGGATTTCAGTTGAACTAAATAAAAATTGAAGCAGCGCAATGTGGAAATCCACGGCGGCAGATACCCAGCCACCATTTTTGGATGAGGATCAAGCAAACCCTGGTCCCGAAGTGACCTCTCATTAACAAAACCCGAAAGATTAATTTAGTTTCCGTTGAGCCCTTAACATGGTAAGTATCAAAACCCTTCATCCCAGGATCCCAACTTCAATCAAGCCTTTGCCGTTCTCCCGATTAAATGAAAGGGCTCAGCAGGGACCCCAAAGGAATCCAATTATGAGAAAGCGACGGACGGATACACAGAATAATGGCTGGAATAAAAACCAGTCCACTCCAGCTCCGGACTCTGGTGCACTATTTGTTCTTGAGTTGGATGTGGAATTTCAAAATTGTGTTTATTTATGGTTGGAAACTCCCCTAAATTATGGGGAGGACGAGAGGAAAACTAAAACTCATTTTGTTGAGTTGAGTACACTGAGGGCAATGGGAGTGGATGATTAAGAAAATCCAAACGATGTGGTTTGACTCGGCCTGGAGTACCTGCTGGGCTCCGAGTGCATAGTTTACCGTCTTGTTACGAGGAGGAGGTTAAAGTACGACAAATCGAGAACAAATTGCTCTGGCCTTGTGAGAGCCGGTGAAATTACATTTTTTTTATATATATTTCTACTTCTACCTCTGTGCCTTTCATTTCGTTTTTTTTTTCTATCTGAGACTCGACTCGCTTTGTACAAATGGGAATTAGCATCGTAGGGGGCCTTGTCCTCACACAACACTTATCACTGTTTGTTAAATTGGACAAAGGGAATCTACGATATTGTGTGATTTAGAATTAACTACAAGTTACTATTCCAGAGTGGAGTTTTATTCGCAGAGGAGGGTACATTTTTGCAATTTATTTTCCAACCTACATCATCACCGGGAGGCGTATAGTTGAATTGTATTTAAAATCACGAGTATAAATAAATACAAGCAATTGCTCATCAATATTTGCTAATGTACATTGGATTATAATCCATCTAATAAACCGAGCAAATTTAATTCTACCCTTTCATCTTTTTTTTTGTTAAATCTGTAATCCGATTATTGAGCACTCACAAAGAACATGAAAGCTTTTAGAAGAAACATCTGTCCGCGTTGTGATTTTCCCCACATTAGTTTTGGTAATTTGAGGAGGGTTTTGCAGTAGCCGTAGTAGTAGTAGTAGTCGCTAAGCTTGGGAGACGAGAGGATGGTCTGTGGTCAACTTTTGGATTTCGGATATTTTAAGGTCCGGATGAACATCTGAGAGAACGTAAACTTAGCTGAGCTTTTGGAATCTTCACTTGGACATCTTTGACATCCACATCTTTCACGAAATATCAAATGTGACTCGGCGGATGCATGTTTGCAATAGGAGCTGCCGCTGCCATACGTGGAGCTGTGCTCAAACCTACATGTTTGACTGGACATTCATTCCTTATTCCGAAACAGATTTGACGTTGTCCAGGGAGAATTGACCATATGTCGTGCTACTCTGAATGATTTGCTTGAGCTGATCTTTCGGGATGAAAGCAAATAGCAGACTTAAAATATGTGCAAGTGCATAAGGCTTACTTTTACATTAGTCACTTTGGTGTCCCCTGGGATTAAACGGAAGAATGCAACTTTTAAAATGGAATGCTCAAGTTTATGGATAATCTCCTTTCCATTTTTGTCCATGGTAATGCAAGATGCTTCTCAGGAGAAATTCTTTTTCACAAGCTATATACTTATGAAAATCACCAGATTGATATGTCTCCAAATATATCTGTGAAAACATATTGATTCACTCCAGTTTAAACTTTTTTTCTATTAGCAGAAAAATCTGTATGATTACAGTTTCCGCGAGATGTTGAAGGTCTGAATTAAACGCGTTTCAAATGTGTAATATCGAGCACATTTCGCATTGAGCGATCACCTACGGAAAAATCACGAGATCTGTAAATCCTGTACTCAAGCTTGATCAGAAAATAAAATTCTAATCGTAGGCGAAGACGGTAATAAATCTAGAGCGTCAATTCCCTTTTCATGTGCAGTGCTTCGTGGATGCAACGATTTAAGTTAATATTTATAGCTGAAAACATAATTTTATTCAATCTTGAATCTGAAAACGAGTGTTGTAAACGCAAACAAGTTACTTCCATGCACAATCCGTCCATTCAAGGCACCCGCCCTTACGACGTGTTAATGGATTGAAAGGAAAATTAAGGGAAACGCCCCTTTCCTGCGTACATTTTGAATTGTGGGAGTGTTCCGAAGTTAGTTTATCACACGGTAGCATCAGGAAAGTTCCGGTTCGGTTGTGGCTCATCCTCACGTCTTGTTAATTTACATTTTCCTTGGGCACTTCAATTATTCAGTCACCGTCATTGCCCATGTGTCTAATTCGAACTTAAATCAAAACCAAACATTTGAAGAGTAAAAGCGATTAACAAATTGTACGTATGAGAATTTACTGCTATTTTAGTCCTTACTGAATTACATTATCCTTAGTATCCAAGCACAACTCACATTGGATGGAAGAGTGGAAAATTCTAATATCCCCTGGAGCCTGGAAATATTTTGAAAGTTTTAAAATTCTTTCCAAAAATGGAAATACAGGGCGCAAGGCGGTGACAATAAACCGACTCAGCCGGGCTTCCAAACTGAATTTATATTTACCATTAGTGTTGGGTTCGTCCACGTGAGCGGAATTCAAAATTATTTACAGACAGAAAAGCAATTATTTTTAGAGCAAAGGGAACTGTTTGCTCTTCAAATGACTTCCTTGCTCCTTGGGGAAAATTCGGGTATCTCCGCTCAGCGGGGAACAGAGGAAATTGAAAAGTGTTGATGAGTTAAATGATGATCTGTCCACATGCCGAGGAGGAAAAAATGTGTTAAACTCTTGTCAAGAACTGGAGCCATAGTCTAGTATGCCAACGAAGGCGAGCAAATCTCATCTGGCTTTTGGATACAGATCTTTTTCAATTCTCAGCATGAAACAAAAAAATTCAATACCAACCAAGTGAGAGAAGTGTTACCACTTTTATCGGATGACAAAATCCAAAAAGCGAGTAAATTATATTAAATTTAATTAAATTTTTTTATGTTTCAACTAGAAATTGAAGTAGCACACAAGATTTCCGGGAGTAGCTTACTATGTATATGTACCCATTCAAAATATCTTGACATAGGATGATGGAGTGTCCACCATTCGTTCGTCCAAAATTCCGGAGTCATCTGGCATTTCTGGGGCTGAAATCCATGCATGCCTTGTTCGAATTTCCTCATGTGCAACACTTGCGGAGCACCAGGGCCCAGGAAATGGGAAGCTCATTCATCTTTCGACAAGTTTTCATTTGAAAAAAACAATCAGCCCTTTCTAAGTAGTAATTATTGAAGTGTGAAGTGGTTTGTGTCAAAAGTCACGCGTTCGGATGAGCTGTTCCTTCCAATGGTGACAACTCCATCGGCACACTTTGACTGCTGGGCGAGAAATCTTAATTACCATGGATGCGTGTAACAGCAAAGAGTGGGTGCCTTGTTGCCGTATTTGGCGGAAACAATCTATGGACTTGGAAGTATAAATCTTGCACAATGGACCATATTGTCCATTGAACTTACTTCTTGAATATGCATTTAAATCTTATAAGCACTACTCACATTTTGTTGAAGTATTCAATTTGCAGGATATTTACATCTAAACTGCTTGATCACAATGTAAATGACACAAAAACCATTTCTTTGTGTATTAATCTTTGGATCCTAGAAATTAATATTCCAGGTGCAGTGCGCGCAGTGCAGAGAAGTTGAATCAATTTCGAAGATATTTCACGGTAGTGTTTTTCTGCTTCTGTAATTAAATAAAATTTCATTACTAAAATTAGATATTGAGTGATGAAATGTATTCGTACAAGCCAGATTAAGTCATCCAGTGATCGTGTGTTACCAACACGATAATAGCCGCTGTAAATAACCCGCGACTCAATTTGTTCATTGAGGCTTCATCAGAATGTCTGTTTTTAAAAGCACATTGGCAAAGAAGTATCAGAATAGAAGCGAAAAATGGACGAAGACGAAGATGAAATCCTAATCCCAGACGGAAATGAGGATGACATCGATGGTGCGAGACGAATCAGCTTTGAAGATGACGAGCTAATTAAAACATTTTCAAATCCGGATTTTGGCAGAAAATTGAGCCTAATTGAAGGAACCACAGTTGTAAAAGAAAATGAACACGAGCATAATGCTGAGGGAGAGGAAGAAGGAGAGGGTGAACCTAGTGCACTCACCCTTTCAGAACACAGTCCACGATTTATTGTCAAAAGACAGGTTTCTAATCACGGTAATTAAATCCGCCCAGAATGGTATTTTTTATGAAAGAGTAACTTTGCGTCAAATATATAATTCTACAATTCTTTTATGCAGGCGAACGAATTTTAACATGCTTGAACGAGGTTTGTCGTAAAATGGAGATCCTTGCAGTTTTGCCGCAAATAATCAGTCGAATAGTACTTGGGGATCCGGAGTTGGAAGCTTGTTTGGGGGAAGAGTGCACATCTGCCATCTTACAACTTTTATACATTCAAATGGTACTAAAAACCCCTTAATCACTTTACATTCAAAATACTGCAATTTAGTTACTGTTTGCTTTATTACCCAGCATTGGATCGAAACAAGAAATGCAGGCTCCGTGGAATTTCACTACATGGGGAAAAAGATTAATGAAATCAGAGCACGTTTAGAAAAGGGGGTCCACACAAGGGCTACCAAACTGAAATTCATGGGTGGACATAAAGCTAAACTTACCAAAATGCAACCAAGTGTAATGACCTTAGTGAAGCCAACAGAGCCCTTTGACGAAGACACCAAAAAGGGTAGTGGGGACTTTACACTTCCTTCCAAACCCTACGACACAAGTCAGGCTAGATTGCAAGATGCAGAAGTGGGGAAGGTCAACGCCTTGAAACCCACAAGTTCAAAGCAGATTGCAAAATTCGGAGAAAAGACCACAGAGGAATTATTGCATTCAAAAGTGTGGACCGAAGGTGGGTAATTACAATTGCCGTTATGGTGGATTAATGTAATTGTAAATTCCTGTGCATATATTTGAAGCTGAAGTCCTCCAAGCCCGTAAGGAGGCATTCAATATTATGAAGACTTTGATGCCCCAAGCCTTCGGTGCAAAATTGTCCAACGCAGACAGCGAACGAATTATTCGTGATTTTTTCTATGATACCATTGTCCGTGAAGCCTCCAGCAAAGTCCAGGAGGATTTAAAAAATGAACGAAAGCGGGTGCGATTAGAGCAGGAGAGGAAGCGGAGGGCCCATCATCATCATATGCTTAAGAAACGATTGGACGAAAGCGAAGAAGGTAATATCTATATAGTTCCAAGTCTAACTTACCCATTAATATTTCATCCGTGATTCTAAATAGAGTCTGAAGAAGAAGAATTGGAAGGCAAGGGTGACGGTCCGGAAGCACAAATCGCCGTCTCAAATCAATTGGATGAACTAATATCCGACACCGAGATTGATGTTGATGCCGAATTAAAGAAATTGGCAGCTTTTCGATCCACTGTCTCAGCGGACCAGAAATCAACAGTATCGGGTCATATCGCGGAATTGCCGCAAAGGAATCCATATCTACCTCAAAGAAGGCGCCATCGAAGTCAATCTCATCCCGGAGAATCAGAGGAAAGTGATTGGGACGAAGATGACGACCGTTATTTCGATGCTTCAAGAATGAGTATCAAGGATTTAAGAAAACGCGGATTTTCCATTCATTATTTTACGGGGGCACAATTTGCGAAGTCGGAAAAGCTGGGCGAGCAGCTTGGTGAACTCACAGCTGCGGAATTAGCGAAAGCTAAAAGCCAGCGGGTGCTTCGAGATGCAGAAAAACGCACAAAAATATTCACTAGGATTCTTGAGGATCCCGCAAAAATTAAATTCCTGCGAAAACTGGTACGCATGAAGCAAAGGGAATTGAATGAAGGGCTGGACCCTGGATGTATTGTAGCCATTGAGAAAAAACGACTGGCCCTTGTCCTACGAGCCCTTCAAGGGCGCTACGGTAGATTTGTGCGCCATGCACTTAAATACAAGGACATCCAGGAAATTGTGTTCCTCATCAAAATGGACAAACAACATCGGGCAAAATTGGCAGCTGGACACTACATTCCACCATACGAGGAGGAAGTGGACGAGATTCGAAGCTATGAGCAAGTCCGAAGGGATTTCATAGCCAAAAGACCGGATCCCACGATGTGGAAAGCCGTTGTCCAAAAAAATCCACTAAATGTTAAAGTGGATGCTCGATGGGATCCAAAATGGAATCCAGAAGACGGATTTGAAGGGAATTATGAGGAGATTCGAAAGGATTCCAAGGATGAAGGAGCTCCGAAGAAAGCCACTGCCGGCTGGAGGTTAGTCCAATTATCAGCATCAAGCACGGTTCTCGTCAAAACTTGGAAGGATGTCTTAGGAGATGTTCGCTCCAAGAGGATTCGGATCAACAAGGAAGGGCGCCCGGAAACCGATATGGAAGCTAAGGCTCGAAGAATGAAAAAAATCCACAAACGAGCACAACGAGAGAGAGAGAGGATTTCAGAGGTTCGGAAATTGCTTGGCGACGATTTTCCAAAAATTGTGTATGACAAATTCCAGCGGGGTATCCGGGGCGAGGAATCTCAAGACGACGAAATATCTGTAATTTCTGTTTAAGTTTATATTTGGCTTACCATTAACTTTTAGTAAACTAGAATTTCTGTTTTAAGAAATCCCAAGCCAATATTGCGAACGAGGATTCTGCGGAAGACGGTGAAGAGATGACACTGAAAATCACGAATGCGTATCCTTTTTGCAAGGAGAAGCCTGACATACTAACCGCAAGCCAATGTTTACTAAATGCTCCTGGATGGGTGTACGGTGTGATTCCAGCCGAGGTTCGTCAGTTTCAAACTCAAATCCTATAAAGAATCTGGATTTAATATGTGTGTTTTTATGATAATTTTGCAGTCAGATAGCTTTAAACTAGGACAAATTCGACTCTTGAACGCAAATTACAATATCGGACGTGTGTCTGCTGTCGAAATGCCATGGATGGGTCCAGAACTATTTGGAATCTCAAAGGACAGTTACATGGCAGAGCATTTAAGGGCGGCATACCGAGAAGTCCTTCGACTACTCTGTCTCAATGAGTACGCTTCAAACTTTTGTGAAAAATACCTCAAGTTGCAAGTAACGCAAGCAGTCAAAATCTTCTACTCGCAAATAACAGTTCTTCAAGGCTTGATGCATGCTCGACTTCTAATGGGGCCGGAGGAGGAAATCAGACGAATTCAAATGCTCAAAGAGACTTGGATCCGGGAACAGCGGCTTATTAATTTGCTCAAAACATTAGAGGTGACATGAACTTTTGACTAGTTAAACTGGACAAAAATTACAAACGTTTGGAATATTCCAGGATGAGTATAATCTGCTTTGCATGGAAAAGGAAGACAAGTTAGAGGCGTTGAATGTCATTATTAACCAGTACATTACTCAAATTGATGCCGCCAATTTGGCAGCCCATCATGAAATCAGCCGAATCTCGTACTTGGTTTAAACTAATTATTAAATATAATTAAATGAATTAAAACAGAGATATTTAAACACATTTAGAAACGACGCCGCAAAGAAAGATTTGATCAGTGCCAAAGCGTTCGATCAAGACCTCCAACAGATGGACGGAACGTACCAAAAGGCACTCAAGTTTGCGACTAATTTGAGATTCAAATTAAACGATGAGGAAGAACAATTAAGAAAGAAGAGGTAACACATTGTAAGTAGGTTTAAAAGCAAAGAATTAATGTTTTTAATTGTAACCAACAGATCGAAACTGGAGAGCGAAGTTGACGCTTTGACAACTCGCTTTGATACAGAGATGTTTGCTCGGCAAGAAATCTTTGACCAACTTGATGAGGAAGAAAAAGAAGTAAGAAAGGAATTAGCAAAAGCCGAATTAGCTTTTAAGAAGATTGAGGCACGTCATGGACTGATGTTGGAGGAGCTGAGACTACGGGAACTTGAAGATCAGACGAAAGGAAAAAAGAAGAAAAAGAAAGTACGTTCAAAGAAATTTAATAGCATGTATGTGAATTTATTTATAAATATTTTCTATTTTACTTGGCTCTTTTTAAATAGAAGAAGGGTAGTAAAGGTAAAAAGGGTAAAAAAGGCAGAAGGAAAAGGAAAAAAGGAGGCCGCAAAGGCAAAAAGAAAGGCAAGAAGGGGAAAAGCAGCAGAGGGAGAAGCAAGAAGAAGGGAAGTAAAAAACGAAAGAAGGGCAAGAAAGGAGGCGACACTAGCACTGATTATGATACTTCAGAAGAAGAATGGGACGGCGAAGAAGAATCAGAAGGTGGAGGAGAAGAGTCGAGTGTGGAAGCACCAAAGAAGAAAAAGGGAAAGAAGACTAAGGGCTCAAAGCTTAAAAAACGTACGAATAGCGCAGAACTTATTTAAGTATCTTCCTTCAATAAATACGTGATGAATTCAATTTTTTTAGCTAAAACAAAAGGAAAAGCAGGGAAAGGCAAGAAGAAGGCTGGGAAAGGAAAAGGTAGCAAAAAGAAAGGCGGCAAAAAGGGAAAGAAAGAGAAATCGGGAAAAACTGCCGCTGAAGCTACAGAAGATGAGGAATTAGAGGATGCTGACATCCTTGCTGCGCTTTTGGCGGAAGATGTGGATGAAGCTCCGGAGGCCGAGGATGAAGCTGAAGATGGGGAAGGTGAAGGCGGTGATGGTCAGGGTCGTCCTGGAACTGCAGCTAGCGCTGCTACTGGAAAGAAGGGAAAGAAAGGCAAAAAAGGGAAAAAGAAGAAAGGAAAATCAAAATCAAAGAGTCCAAAGGCCGGTAAATCCAAGAAGAAGAAGAAGCGAACAAAACGAAAGTCTAAGAAGAAGTAAACTGTGCATCACCAATTAAGAATTAAACAACTATTTTAAACCTTAATCAGCATCAAAACCTTTCTTACAAACTCGGTTACGACTACTATTTATTTGGTAATCCTGTTAAAGCAGGTGGACTTATTTGTTGGAAATACTATATTTTGGTAAAATATTTGCTCATAATTAAAGGCACACATAACTAGTCAACAAATTTTAATCAAGGCCCGTGCACTAAAATTTAGTAGAAACTAATTTGCGTGGAGCTCGCGAGTTGTATCTGGTGTTTGAGTGAATGCGGGCTTGGGTTGTTGCGAGTAATATTGCATGCTGTCAGAAAGCGCAGCTCAGCAATTATTAAATCAATTAGAATGTGATTCAGTGCTGTTTTCAATATTACAAAGTGGTGAATAACAATAATAACAAAATTATGTAATTTCTATTCTCATTAGTTTATGCACTTTTATTCGTTGGTTACTTGTAAACTCAAGAAATCTGAAGAATATTTGCAATTCTGGTGATATTAATATCTATTCATGCTGTACGTGCTAACTTCAAAGCAAGATAAATTCCCATTGCTGTGAAAATGCGTTCTCGCAAGGGGCTATGTTTGCTTCATTTCCAACTCTAAAATATAAAGCAAGTTAAACAATGTAGAAATCAGACGTGTCTTTCTAATTACCCGTAAGAAGTTAAGCATAGGGCCGGGAAATGATAATTCCGAATTTGCGTCATCCCTTCTCCCACTGGTACCAAATTCCAATACTTTTGACTGCCCCACGCAAAGAACTGAAAAACAGGCAAAGTATAAAGTTACACATGATTACAGAGCAAATATTTAAAGACAATGTTTCATTCGCACCCGTCCCCAGAAGCCAATATTTTCTCTATCCAAATCCAGCACAGCATTTTCTTTCAAAGTCGGGTGGAGTCTGAACGACTTTCCGAAATCTGAATTAAAATACAATAATTGTTATTCATACTATCAGCTTATCAGCTTTAACCGATGTACACCTCCATTTAAGAACATACAAGATTTTTCGAGTCGCCATTTGGATCCTGGTGAACCGTTAAAACCGCGCGTGAAGGCCGGAACGCTTGTCTCCTTGCTGGGGTCCACAGATAAGACCTTGTGTGAAAAACACAATAATTACGAGCTAACAGCTACAGAAGCATTTTTAAATGAATCTAAATAACTTTAAATTACAATTCCAATGCTGGATTGTTGAAATCCCAAACAAGAGCTCAGTAAATTTTAATAATTGCAAACCCAAATCAGACTTTAGAATTACAAATGAATTGCTATTGAGATATATTAACCAAATACGTACCCCTCCGTTAGCCCGATTGACGATTTTATAAACTGCCCCATTTTTAAATGGTTTCGGATCCAATGGATTTGGGTGCGACCCTGCCGCTGTTGGCAATGGCTGAGATGGTACTCCTTGTGCTGGTGGTGCTGATGGTGCTGGCGGTGCTGGAGTTTCTGGAATAACTTCTTTAGGAATATCATCCCCTCCTTTTATACTGATGTTAGGAAAGAGTCCTTGTGGCAGAAGTTGTCCACTAGCAGAAGTAGTGAAAATTAAAATGCAAAAACTGAGTATATTGAAAGTATGCATTTTACAATTGCAATTTGAAAGTACTCAATTATTCCTACCGTTAAAGCAAAACCCAACACGCTGGAACCAAAGTGTAAACTCTTATTTAAGTAAAACTTGGTCCATTAAAATGAAATCAATTAGCAATTTGAGTTTATCTTTTACGGGATGTCAGGTATTGTTAAGGTTAATTACATCAACGCAACGAGGGGAGAGAAATCTTATATCGTACATTAACAGGACTTGGAAATTAGTGGAAATCTCTAATACTATAAAATTCTCATGAGCAAAGGAAATGAGTTAAAGGAATGCACAAACTTGGACTTTCCACCCTTGAATTTGTATGATGAATGAAACGTATCTATCGTTCCAGGTGACCTCGTACTTATATATGAATGCAAATTTTATTAGTGCGTGCACTCGATAGAATAGCGGCGGTTTATTTTTAACAATAAGTTGCTGCTCCACATTTAAACATCAGAAATAAAGAAAACTCTATTATGTCAACTTCGTAGAAAAATTCCTTTCCTTCCTGCTTTTTGAATGGGTTGGGCAAGAGACCATTAAGGAGCAGAGACCAATATAAAACACAACTTTTTCCGTAAAAAATCAAAATTGCGGTGTCCGCTTAACCTTAATTAGTTTACTGAAAATAAATATTTGTTAATCTGTGCTTACTGGTTAGGATTATAATTACTTTATGCTGTTCGTATACTGACTGGAAGAAGTCGAATGTGAACTAATAAAACAAGTTATGGCCAAAATGACGGAAACCGTAACTGTGATCGCCAATCATTGTAGCCATTGGCTATAGATGCTATAAAATACTAAGTTGCTAAGGACATTTGTGCAATGACAGATCACTGAAAACAAAGATTAAAAAGTCAGTTGCCCCGGATCTCAATGAAGCGCTTCCTCGCCATGTAAATAATTATCCGCAATTCGTGGGCCAGGGCCGGTCGCGAAATGCCTAGTCATACCAGTCGCTTTGTGAAAGCCATTCTGAGTAGTTGTGAGTTCAAGTTTAGTGCGTTTGTTGTCCTTGTCGTCGTGCAGTTGAGTCTACGTATTCTTGGGAGTGTAGTTGAGCGGGTTTGTTGTGATCGTCGACGTGTTTTGAGTTTTGTTGATGGTGAGT
>JAAXYW010002025.1:0-17465 GCA_036851895.1 Orthonychiurus folsomi
AGTTAGGTTTTAATCCCAATCAGCGCTGCAAAAAGCGCATCGGACGGACGGACGGACGGACGGACGGAAAATACGATCGCAATACCTGTGCCACATGCTAAAGCATGTGTGCTCGGTAATTAAGGTCAGCGGGGTTTTTTAGATAATGCAGTCTAAGCCTAAACGGCATCGCAACGCGCAAGTGGTAGCCGAATGCAGGATTTGCTGTTCTTTGCAGTCAAATAAAACCTAGGATCACATTTATTTTCCGGTGTTGATGCTTAAACGTGCTTTTATCCGCCAAAAATAACCACTTGCATAACTAACTGAGGACTTAAGCCAATATACAAAAGTTCATGGCCAACTATAGAATTCTTCTTCGTGTTCGTCGTAGGAGATAGTTTCAGCTGCGCTCTTGCCGTTTTAGTTGTTATTTTGAACTGAATTGGTCTTGCGAACAAACTTTTATGAGCTACGCGGACAAACGTGCTATTAGTTATAAAAACTTACACTTTAGTATAGTCTGTGGATTTCCAGATGCAACTACGAAAACAGATTGTTCACACAATTGTTCAGGCGCCCAGTCATTAAACGCTAATAAGATTAAACAAAGCCTCAGACACAGCAGTTATCCTGTTCCATGCCAAATTCGTGTCCTGTCCACCCAGTGTTCAGTATGCAGCATCATAAATTTGTCAATTCTATTCTATTATTATGTCACGACTTCGGGTATGCACAACAGCTCCCAGGTGGCCTCCGTATTCGATGCAGATAACGCTATTGAAATTGGTTTATGTAAATTGTTCTGCAACAAGCATTTGGCTAACCACCCTCTTATTTATTTGCCACAGTACACGTCCACTTTGAAATGTCGAACCATTTTGATGAGCTGCTGCTGCTGTGTAATTTTCTAAGTTAGTAAATTAAATTGAGACGTTCAGAAGTTGCACAGATTGCGCAGGTCGCGTAATTGGAAGGAATTAGAGAAACAAGGAGTTGCTTAACCATTACCAAATTGCGCTCTTAAATAATTTTAAATTTTGAACCCAAATTTAGAATCTACACCGTTGTCGCCCCAAAGGTCATTCGACCGAATTCTCCTTATAATGTCGGCATCAGCGTGGATGCCGCATCCCCTGTTCGAGTCCTGGTTAAATTGACCTCCACGTCAGGATCGCGGGGAGCTTCGACCTCAACCCAAGAAAGTGTTATTGAGCCGAGGAAGAGCTCTACAATAACTCTACCCGTAAATTCACATCTCGCACTTTAGTCTAAATTTTGGATCGCGGCTTCGTAAAGCTAGTTTTAACTCTAACTTCTACAGGTGGGTGATCTCATTGATGGTGGGACTTACAATTTATCCGTCCAAGGTTCCGGCGGTCTCACATTTGAGAACTCTACGGAGCTGTCCTTCAATTCAAAAAGCGCATCAATATTTATTCAGTCGGATAAACCTATTTATAAGCCAGGTGGGTTTTAGTTTCTAAAACGCCGACAAATTAAATGACTCATGGAATTCTTGATACTCAATTCTTATTACTGATTTTCAGGAGAGCTGCTTCGATTCCGAATCCTGCTGCTGGATCGCCTGCTCAGGCCAAATGGCCCGGGTCCACTGGTCATTTTAATAAAAGACAGTCAAGGAAATGTGATTAAGCAATGGACGGACGCAACTGTCCAGCGAGGGGTTTTCTCATCCGAGTTACAACTGAGTCCGGAACCAAATTTAGGTGACTGGACCATCGAAGCATCCTTCAAGAACCAAAAGGAGAACCAAGTGTTCACCGTCGCACAATACGTTTTGCCAAAATTCAACGTCGAATTGGATATGCCAAGTGTGGCCACTTTCAACTCCTCTAAAATCGCTGTGCGTGTGCGTGCCAAGTAAGTTAGCCCGAAAAGTTATCTTTTAATTGTACATGAGGAAAAGTTTACTCGCAGAATTTTGAAACACAGTTTCCCCAGAAGATTTCCATGTTTGACAAATTAATGATAATTAATTAAATGGTTTCTTGCAGTTACATCTATGGCAAGCCAGTCAAGGGGGAAATGGTCGTAGCAGCTTATCCAACCATACACTCCACCTACATTCAACCTGTTTTCGGCGGGATAAGCCGGAAGACTGTTCCCATCAATGGTGTCGCGGACGTGGAATTCGATCTGACTAAGGAGTTGGGGTAAGGACAACATTTGAATCAAGAAAGCGAAAGTTAGGTCCCCACCCATAAAATCCCATATACAAAAGCAATAATGTGACATGCACATGTCGTCAAGGTCATTGGTGTGAAACCATATACATTGAACAACATCAATTAAATTTGTTTGCATTGAATCTAGATTAACTGATGACTACCAGCGCCTTGTGAACGTGGAGGCAACCGTAACTGAGGGTTTGACGGGACGAACTCAAAATGCATCCAAGACAATCACCTTGCATAAATATAGTTTCAAATTGGAGATCAGCAAGGGCCAAGAATCTTTCAAGCCAGGGCTTCCTTACACGATTACGATTAAAGTGGCAAGTCAAGATGACGTCCCAATTTCGGATCCCAACCCAAATGCCCTTCAAGTCAGACATGGATTTTCCTACAATCATGATGAGTACAAAACGACGAGCTACAGCATTCCACCCACGGGCCTTGTCACCATCACCTTCGACTCACCTAAGAATGACTCTGTCGTAGCCCTTGGCTTCGAAGCGACTTATAAGGAATTGACAGAATGGTTCCCGACTGTTCAACGAGCCATATCACCGAGCAATACTTACCTTCAGGCGAGAGTTCTGCAAACGCAAGGCATTAAGGTATGCAAAATTTTATTCCTCTGCTGCAATCAGCAATCTGCAAACCTTATCCCCTAATGCTCATGTTGCATTACATACATGAGTTATGTGCAAAGCAGTTGCAGGTTTCAGCTTGGCCAAAGCGTTAAGTGAAATGTTATTAATGCCCATATTTGGGAGCACTGGTTGGCTTGGCGGAGGCGTAGATGCGAAATGTGCGTTTTCGTTTGCAATGCAATGCATGACTCTAATTATGTGTTTGGTCCAGTCGTATCACTTTTTATATCATCAGCGTCGGCAAGAAAGTATGAGTAATTATTCTGGAAATAATAATTATGTCATTAGTGTGTCATGAAACCCAGTAATGTGTTAAGACATGTAGCACAACCCACCTACGCATATCTTTTAATGCTTAGGAAATCAGGTGGCAATAGAAAACCAAATTCAATCATTGTTTTGACTTGTCAACAGGTAAACAGTGGAATTGACGTGGAAGTCAAGGCCACTGCGCCCTTCTCGTCTTTCAATTACCAACTGATGGGAAGAGGGGAACTCATTTTGTCACAAACCGTAGGCCCTTAGAACCCCTTCCACATCTGCTAATTTTCAACTACTCGCCCCTCCACGATCCGCCCCTAAGGGCACTTTAATCGTTTACATCATCCATGAAAATGAAGTCGTGGCAGACTCCGTGGAATTTGAAGTACTCGGAGCAATAGACAATTACTTAAATTTGACACTTCAAACGGCGGAAACGGAGCCCGGAAAAGATGTTGAAATTCTGATCAGCGCGAAGCCGAATTCCATGGTCGCACTCAAAGGAATTGACCAATCAGTTCTTGTCCTGAAGGAAGATAATGACATCACGGCGGATTCCATTGCACATGAGCTAAATTCTTGGAGTTATGATAAGGAGGGACGGGGACGACATCGACGATCCCTGTTTACTCCAATGGGGTCCACGACTGCTGCTCAAGTTTTTGAGGTATGATGAATACGGATAACACTTAATGTCTAAAAAATGTTAAATTTAACTTTGTTAAAATTGTTCTTGTTTGTAGGATTCAGGAGTTGTGATCATGACCAACGCTTTAGTCCATCAACAGCCACCACTTGGTAACATACGAATTTTCCCAGTGTTTGGAAACATTTGATTACATTCTTTTCAGTCCAGTTCACTCTCTTCTGGCACATGCTATTCTAACAAATCCAATTTATATAGCTTGGTGGCGGATGGCAAGGGGATTTGTTTACGACGAAGGTGATAGCTCTCCAATGATAGAAACGCGAGGCTTTGAATCCCCGCCGCAGCACGGACAAGACCCTGAATTGCAACGCAACTCAGAATTCAAAAATCCGACAGTACGAAAAAACTTTGAAGAGACTTGGTTGTGGGAACTGTTAGACGGGTACGGGACTTTAGACCCCAATTTTATTTATACTCACCTCAGTCGGCATTATAATCAAACAAAGAACAGCATGACACAAGCTTAATGACTTACAAATGACACTGCAACTGCGAAATCCCATGACACATCGCAAACGACACTTTTCTGAATTTCCGCCATTGCATGCAACTTTTGGGCTGTGCTGCACAATGCGCTTGACTTGCTTGCACTTATTGCAAATACTAATACATTTCAAGATAGGAAATTGAAAGCTAAGCTCTTTTGCGCAGAACTTCGTATAGAATAAACTCTAACTGGTGCCTGCTCTCTAGTATTCTACCGAGCAAACTTCTTGGATGACGCTGCGATTAACCCAGAAGCAGATTTCTCCCGAATTAACTTCCAGGAATCTTCAATCAGAACGAGAACGTTTTTCCCGGAAACTTTTATTTGGGATGAATTAACAACAGGGTAATTAATATTAATTAATTAAAAATTGAGCTAACCATTAAATGACTGCGGTGCACCATGCCGGGCTATTCCGCACAGCATTAATCACAATTACTAACATTACACTGATTCTTAAAATTGGGTCTTTAGAAAATGCTTCGTAATATCTGTTTCTGGACTTGATTCTTAGTTTTGTTTATCTTTACGACGCTCTTGAATTTTACCAAAATTCTGAACTTTTGGCTTTTCACAATTCTAGAGTTTGTAGAGTCGTCTGAAGCTAATCGAAGACCACTTCGACCTTTGTATAAATTTGCTTATGGTTCCAATGGTCCAGAGAACTCTACTCTTCGGCCTGACCTGGGCCCTGGCATTCCTTACGCCGGGGCAACGCGACCACCATTGGCTGGTCCTTATGCTTTTTCACGTTATCCGAAACCCATATTGAATTACCCCAGAATATATTTTAGTCACATGAAAGATGTTCCCGTCTCAAGTTGGATCTTTGACAATACAACCGCAGGGTATACAAATCCTTAATTCTTCTGTATTCTAAGTATTTGGATATATTTGATACCTTAGGGTAGTGCTCGTCTTTAGTGTGACCTCTAAATTTCAATCTCCACCCTACAATTGCCAATGTTTCCTTGCACTTATTCCTGGCCGTTCGGTCTGTGTTAAAAGTTCTCAAACTTGTCGTTTTCGATGGCCACATAGGAAGTTGATTTATGCACATTGTTTTAAGTCATTTCATAATGCGCGTTTTTTATTTGTAATTAATAACCTCTACATGGTGCTTAACCATTTGTAATTTTCCGTCTTTTATTTTTAGATTCAATGGTCAAACTTCTTTGAAGCGAAAAGTACCAGACACAATCACATCCTGGATAATTTCTGGTTTCTCCTTGGACTCACAATTTGGATTGGGTGTAACAGAGACGCCCTCCAAATTAAAAGTCTTCCGACCATTCTTCATATCTCTGAACGTTCCATACTCGGTCGTTCGAGGTGAAGCGCTTGGAATTCAAGTCCTCATTCACAATTATATGAGCCGAGATGTTACTGCAGACGTGACCCTTGATAATTCCAACAATCAGTTCCGGTTCACACAGGATGAAAATGAAATTGAAACCAGTAAGGAATTGCTTTCATACGTAGAGCATTCATGTGCATTTGTGCCTCGTATAATTCTTGATTAATGTGATCCGACAGAGCTGGAACTGTACAAGACGGAGAAGATAACTGTGAAGGCTAATTCTGTGGGTGCTGTGAGTTTCCTGATAACTCCTACAAAGCTTGGGCCAATTGACTTGAATGTCAAAGCCGTTTCTAGTCGCGCCGGTGATGCTGTATCTCGCCCACTAATGGTGAAATCACCAGGGCAAACTTTAAAATTGAACAAAGCTGCTCTCTTAGATCTGAGGTCAGGGCGACCCCAGACCCTCAATCTGACCGCAAGATTTCAACCGAATAGAGTAGAAGATTCCGATTCAGTCAAGATCTCAGTTATTGGTGACATTTTGGGACCAGCGATTAATAATTTAGACAAGTTATTGGGTAAAGCAAATACTAATTTATGGAAAGTATCATTCAAGGTTGAGATATACAATCTAACGTTTCAATTTAGAATTACCGACGGGATGTGGAGAGCAAAACATGTTGCATTTTGTGCCAGATATTGTTATTTTGGAGTACTTGCAGGTATGCAAAGTTCAGTTTGAAAATACTATTGTGCTTTCCAGCATATATAACGGGTTGACTTTATTCTAGACAACTCGGCAAATCAACGACAATGTTCGAGACAAGGCTTTGAAATACTTGGAAATTGGGTACCAGCGGGAACTTTCCTACAAACATGACGACGGCTCGTTTTCTGCTTTTGGAAAGGCTGACACGAGTGGGTCCACATTTCTGACGGCATTTGTTGCGCGTGCCTTTATAGCCGCAAAAAAGCACATTTATATCCAAGAAGGTTAGGATTTCAACATTTTGAAAACATTCTTAAATGCAGTTAAATTAAACAATCCATCATTGTTTGAACAGATGTGATCGAGAAGGCATTGGAATGGCTAATTACAAAGCAACTTCAGAATGGAGATTTTGAAGAAGTAGGGAAAATTTTTGATACAAATATTCAAGGAGGTACATCAAACGGAGTGGCACTCACTGCATATGTGACACTCGCCCTAGTTGAAGCTAGTGCAGATCCAGACTTGAAGAGCCTGCAAACTGCTAGAATATCATCTGCGACCAACAAAGCTCTAGATTACCTTGCAAGGAGTGTCCAGGGATTGAATGATCCCTATGCTTTGTCAATAATTTCCTACGTTATGCAAGTCAGCCGTCATCCCCTGAGGGAGAACGTATTCAATCTGTTGGAAAATCTAGCCAAAGTTTCTGGTAGTTAAAAATTAAATTGTTCGGCAGCTCCGAGGACGAGGTACATTTTATGTTTGTTATTAGACGACGCAGAGCAGAAATATTGGGAGAGGCCAAAGACAGCTGTCGACGAAAAGAATCCTTGGGTAGTCAATAATCCCAAGCCATTAACGGTTGAAATGACATCGTATGCTCTCTTGACTTACGTGCATAAGAATCTAATTGGTACGATTTTGAGTTTATTACTGGTAGAATAACATAACACTAAACTAATTGTCGTGTCTACTTATCAGGTGACTCAATCCCGGTGATCAAGTGGCTTTTGGGGCAACGGAATGCACAGGGCGGATTTATCTCAACACAAGATACAGTTGTTGGTTTGACGGCCCTCGCAAGATTTGCAGGAGCAACTCAGTCCGGTGTTACAGATATTAACATTGAATTAACTCATGACGGGGGCAAATCACCTCAGACACAGTCCATTCAGCTCAACAGGAATAACGCCATTGTTCTTCAGGAAATCACCGTGAGTTATCTATCTATTGCTTTATACTCTTTTAAATAAAACACTATTTTTTTTAATTTTAACTTTACAGCTGCCACCAACGACTCGTTCGGTCACAATCAATGCAAACGGCAACGGCGTCGGCCTCATTCAACTCTCATGGAGTTACAATGTAAATGTGACAGGTCCTTGGCCATTATTCAACCTTGACCCTCAAGTAGACCGCACATCAAATACAAATCAACTCCATTTATCGGTGTGCGCACGCTCAACAACGACCGAGGATTCAAATATGGCCGTTATGGAAGTGAACGTTCCGAGTGGCTTTGCTATCAACAAGGATAAACTTCCTAATCTTTTACATTATCCCGAGGTTTGTAAAATTTGCGAGAAAGCAACACTCGAGTTTATAGCTGAAATTGAAATTTATTGGAAACTTGCTCTTTTGCATTTCCAGATCAAGCGCTTTGAAACAGAGGACTCGGATTCCAAACTAGTTGTTTACTTCAACGGGTTAAATCAAACGGATGTATGTCCCACGGTTTCCGCGTATCGGGTATTCCCAGTCGCAAAACAAGCTCCGACTTATGTGACCGTATATGACTATTACGATAACTCAAGGAGAGCAAGGTATTCAAATAATTTCCACTCTGAATTTTAATTAATGTTTCTACATAAATAACCGGAATTTAAAATTTACAGACAATTTTATTCACCGCCCAAAGTTAAGATTTGCGATATCTGTGAGGAGGCTCAATGCACAGAAGAATGTCGAACTGCTCGACTGAAGGCTGAGCAGAAAAGTGGGANAACTGCTCGACTGAAGGCTGAGCAGAAAAGTGGGACGAATGACGAGGATTCAGATTCCTCAAGTGCCATTAGTTTTAATATTTGTCCGTCTTTAATTATTTTATTTGTTTCATCGTTTATTCAATTCCTGTGAGACTGTGAGTGGGAGCAGAAGGATATTATTAGAGCGGCTGCATGCTATGCTGCAGCCGCCTTATTTACTTAATACGAATGAGTGCGGATGATTAATATTTTCTTACCGGTTATTGAAAAGTAAATACACAGCTCTACTCATGTTATTAACTATTAAAATTTACACACCAAAGATGAACGTTAGAATGCGGACGCGATTTATTTTTGATTTTAAGACGTTTTCAGCATCAAGCGTATATGCACACGCAAAAACTTTTTCTAATTACACCAAACTATAGTGCATAACATGTAGGGCTCGGAATTAATGGAATTGAATGCCTGTTAGTTTTGAAAATGATTACTTATGCATACTATTAAATGCGCCCAAGAAGATATGCGTGAACAAAAAAGTAATCCCAAGAGCAACCCGTAAATAGATTGCATTTCAGAAGGTGATGGGATTGCTTCAGTGCAGTGGATTGCGGAATATTGCTGAAATTACATCATGTTATTTCACCCAAAAACCACGTGATTGATTATTGCACTATTACTGCAATTAGTAATCCAAGCACGTATTCATGAGAGTCTATGCTGTACTGATTCAAAAATAGCTCAGTCCCTCGTAATATATCTAACTGGTGCATACAGCTTACACGTTTACATGAAATGAAACGCTATTCTAAAAACTACATGCTACTGTGTATTAAATTGAAACATTCAAAGCACGGGGTAAAATGCGACTTAAAACAATCCAGTTTACTTCATGCAATGAATGCATTATTTGTCACATTTCAGGTTGTGTATACGTGCACGGTGCACATCTAGAAGAAGCATACAATACAATCCATAAGCGATGCGTTGTACAATGAGTAAATGTAATTGAAACTGGGTGATCTACATTTACTCGCCTGTTTGTTATTTGGAAGGACCAATGCAATGTGCAAGTCGAGCATATCCCATGTACAGCAACTCGGGCTTTTCGAATGGAAGGAGACGGGGTAAGGGGAACACGGCCTAAAATGAATATGTACTTCATCATCGGGGATGTAGCTCAGTGGTAGAGCGTTCGCTTTGCATGTGAAAGGCCCCGGGTTCGATCCCCGGCATCTCCAAATTTTGCTAAATTTCACTACTTTCTTTCGTTTTGAGTAGATTCCCAGCTGGGACTATTTTTGTAACAATTTTGCTCCGTTTATAGAGAAAGCAAGTCTGACTCGGTACTGTTGAGTGGTTGTTAGATTATATGTATTTAGAAAAATAATTCCAAGTATCAAAATTTAAAACTGAATATTTTACAAGACTACTGTAACCCGAAATCTAATTTTTGTTACTCACAAGTATGAATTACTCGATAGCAAAAAAGGAATTCCCTTAAGTTTGAATTTATTCTTTCCAGCTAATCCAATCCAAACACAAATTTCACAAATACACGACATTCAGTTGGGTAAAAGTGACCAACCACCGCTGGAAAGGAAGCTACCACTAACTAATAATACTTTTAGTCGACTTGACTTAAAGTTTCAGGTTAATATGTGATAAAATTAATTTAAGTAAGTACAAATAATCGTTAGTATATGATACAACTTTTATCAAAGCGCTGAAACCAGAACACATTGATTGTTGGTTTTATCGAATTAATCAACTCAGATTAATTAAATCTACGCTACCAGGAACAAAACAGTCATTTTGTAAATATTTGCCTAACTTCGGTTCTAAAACCACTCGTCCTTCAAGTCTTTAAATACCGTAATCTTATACCTGCCTCACTTTTGATTCTTAAATCAGTCAATATCGATGACGGGCTGATGTGTTTCTTCGGATTGGAATTCGCCAAAAATATTTTGAGCCACACGCAAATCTAATTCAGAGCTAATTCGAGGGCGGGGATGAGCGTCGGGTGTATTATTTGCGGGGACAGGATTTCGGCTGTAATCACGAGGTGGCAATGGAATATTCTTTGGTGGATATGCTGGTAATGTTGCTGTCTTTGGAGATAGTGGTTTCCCAGAAGGCTGTGGCCCCGTGGGCTGACCCTGCTGCTGTTTCTGAAAAGGCTGGATTAGATGCTTGGGAAGACGAACAGCGGCGTTGGGGCGAATTGTGGTTCCCATCGCATGTCCAGGTGTTGGGGTTAGATGAGTAGGATTTCTGACGCCACTTGATAATGAACCTAATTTCCTTGCTGCTGCAAGTGGATTAGCAAGGACGCTACGTGCAGGAGTACTAACCCCCGGTATGTTGGCAGGTCCTAGTTTAGCTGGTCCTGTTGGACCTGGAACGCCATTAGTTTTGTTAAAAATTTCCAAATAGGAAGAAGCTCCTCCTCCTAGTCCCAATCCTGAGGAAGCTGGTCTTGCCCCTGCCGGTGCCGCAATTGTGGATGCCGATGCTGAGGTGTTTGGCCCGGAAGAATTCCCTAGAACTCTGACAGTTGGGAATGCATAAATTTGTGGTGAACCTCCAACGGGAGTTGGATAAGGCTTAAGAACCCCATGCCATTCTGCCTTAGGGCCGAACTTGAAAGATAGACTGTTGAACAATTTGTCAAACTTCGCCCGCCTAGCCATTCGAACCATGTCTGAAATCATATGGGCTGGGCGGTGAATAATATCCCATTCAGATACCAATTGCTGCACCTCTAATCGGGCCTCTAGAGCCATTGTTTGTAACTCAGCGTCCGACATCGTCGGATGAGCATTACGCATTATAACGGCTGCTCGTCCGACCCATGGGTCATCAACTCCGCTTCGATCCGGTTTCTCGTTATAATTGTTGTATTCTTCCCAGGCAGCCTTCCGTTCCTCCTCCGTCAGCTCCTCTTCCTCCTTGTTTTCCAACAGCGAATCGTGTTCCAAGTAAGAAAATATCCAGTCTTTTAGACTAATCATCAAATCTGCAAGAAGCCTATCCTTTGGAACAGGTGGCACCGGTCGCTCCGTTTGGTCATCTGGATCAAATTGGTACATTTTGCGGATCTCATCGTAATGGTAGTGACGTTCAATTTGTTGTTCGTCTACGACACGACAGGAGAGTGATAATTTGACCACTTGACGATTGTAGATTTTCTCCTCCATTGTTCCGCGAGCTAAGAGACGATACACGTAGCAAGGTTTGGTTTGGCCGAAACGAAATACTCTAAAAATGCTTTGAAGGTCGTGGGAAGGATTCCAAGAAGCATCAAATATGACCACTCGATTAGCTCCGACTAGGTTTATTCCAAGTCCACCAGCCTTTGTTGAAATAAGAAACACTTTGGCCCTGAATAAAAAACATTGTGCAAATGACCAATTGAAATTCAAAGGAAAGAACATAAGAGTAAACTGTGTTATTGCGAAATAACTTACCTGGATGCAGTCTTTATGTTGAATGTGTCACATTGTTTTTGACGATCCCCAGTCTTTGTACTACCATCAATTCGAAAGTATTCGATGTTCGGACGCCACCTGCCTTTCTGATTCTGATTAGAATCACTTTCTGCTGGTGGAAATGATTTGGTGAGGTCTGCCTTGTGTGCATTCTTACGCGATTCCCGGTCAATATTTTGCAATAACTCTTCCACCAAGTCCAGTGATGTGAGGAATTGACTGAAAACAAGGATCTTATCTCCGATTTCTTCACATGTTTTTAAAATTTCCATCAAAACGAGGAGCTTGCCGCTAATCTCAATTTTATCCATCTCTTCTTTATTGTCAAAAAAAGCTTGGTACCAATCCCTTCCTCCAACTGCAACATTTTCCCTTGCTACGTCCTCAGCAACCTTCGTGGTCTTCTTTTTGGTAGACCGGTCCGGGCCTCCCACTTCCTCAATATCATCCTCATCACCGTCGTCAATAAAATACTCGTCAGAATCGGCTCCAGCTCCTCTTTCTTTTGTGATTCTGTTTTTTATTTCAAGAACCTTCGGATGTGTCCAAATTTTAGCCAAAGCATGGTAGTCAGCAAAAAGTTTGCTTGCTTGGAAAGCGCCTCCATCCGTATTCCCGCTCAAGTTGTCCAAATAAAATTTGTATAGTTTCTTCTGAACGGGGGATAAATTAATTGAAATGGCGTACTCATATTTAGGTGGTAAAAACGGTGTCAAAACTGAATAGTCGAGGCGTTGGACACAACCGTCTAACAGTTTATGAAGCACATGTGCTCGACGCTTCATAAGTTTGACGTCCAAGTCATCAGAATCCTTGTGCTGCCCATTTGCAATCGGGTTCACGAACCTGTTTGAAAACTCTTTCCGGCTACCCAATAAGCTTGGTTTGACAAAGGCCATCATTGTGTGGTATTCCAGGAGGTTGTTCTGTAGGGGTGTTCCCGTCAACACGATCCGCCGCCGGGTCTGGAAATTACTAACGGCATGAGTAAGCTTCGAATCCGCATTCTTTAAAATATGTCCCTCGTCACAAACAACAATATCTGGACCCGGCTTTAATAAAACCTCTTCAATTAGCTCCAGTTGGCGTGGCGTAAAAGCGTTCTTTGGTTCCCGCTTAGTGTTTTGGATCTTCTTCCGACTCGCTTTTATTTTCGGTGGATGCACTGCATTTGACAGAGCTCGAAACGAATCGTAATGAATTATGCCAACTCCACCACTGCGCTTCCAGTCTTCAAGAGCGTCAACTCGTTTCTTGCCGCTGAATTCGTAAAGTTTATGGACCGGGATACGTTTCCCGTCCACATTCTTGAGCCATTGTTTGAACTCGGTGAACCAGTTCCCGACAGTGTTCAGTGGACAAATAATAAGAACAGATCTCATTTGGAGTTCCTTAGCGGTGAGGACGGTATGGAGGAAGGCAATTGTCTGAAATTAAACATTGTCATTTTATTAGATTCCCCGGTGGCCAGCCTCTGGAATTCTGGCTGCATTATTGAACTCATTTACTTGTAATGTTTTGCCTAGACCCATGCAGTGGGCAAGAATACAACCTGCACCCGCCCATTTCTTATCCACAGACTCAAAACAAGCACCCCACATAAACTGGATTCCTTTGCATTGATGGGGCTTCAGTTTGTTGACAATTTCTTTGTTGACAGACACAGTTGGGGTTTTTGTTTTAGGATCAAAGTCCAGGACAAGTTGTTGAATAACGTCAGACTGTGGCAGTTCAAACATCTCATTAAACTGAAAATTAACAAATACATCGGTAGTTAACATTAGTTCCTTATGAAGGCGGGATGCTTGCAAACATTTTTAAAACCCAATTTACCATTCGTTGCTTATCCGTGACTCGCCTCTTACGCTCCTCCTCTTCTCTCGCTGCCTGTCGGGTACTTTTGTCTAACTCAGTTTCGTCCATGACTTTGCGGATGTTCTTTCGTCCCTTCGAGGGGCTTGACTCCTAACATCAGAAATCAAATCACAATTAATTACTCAAATGTTCCTTAGGGCACACAAAGGAACAAGTTGTGCGGAAATAAAGAAGTTACAAACCTCCGCCGGGATTTCTTGAATGTCACTGTCATCCTCAACTATTTGAATGTCGCTGCTACTGCTACTAGAAGAGCTTGACGACGAAGAGAGCACATTTGGGCCACGGCGAGTCCTCTTCTTTGGTTTCCTACATTCGTAAATATAATTGTTAGACAAAATTCCACTTTCGTGAATAGGTGAAGAATGAGGTGAAGATGTTTTTAAAAGATATTTATTTACGACATACTTCAAACTTCCATCGCTGGCTGAATCTCTCTCGCTTCTTTTCTTCTTTCTTGTAACTTTGTCCTTTCCCCCGGAAGATGACATACCAGATTTTGATGAACTATCAAGGGTCGTTCGCCTGAAAATTGGCAAGCATAATTAAAAAGCTGGCTTATTATTACTTGTCTCATATTTCACCCCAAGTTCTACCTTTTCTTGGTTTGAGTTCGAATAATTAAATCGCTGTCGCTATCGCTGAAAACTGTCGTCTCGTGCTCTCTCTTAACATCCTTCTTCAAAACACTTCCTGATTTCCCTCGTAACACATTTTTCTTAACGTCTTTCCGTTTTGAGGATGAATCCGAAGTGTCGCTCAAGTCTGAAGAATCAGTAGTTATTTTGGGTCCCAGACTTGGAGTTATGTGCTTCGTTCTCTGTGAAGAAATCTATGAGTATTATTTCGCTTATCATGCCATTCATGACCTGTTCTAATTAATTGTAAGCCACCTTCGAAGCTGGCATATTTGAAGCTACTTTGTTGAGCTTTTTCTTTCCGCCCACACCAAGACCCAAAATAAAATTTCGTGCAGAAACCTCCTGATCTGAAGATTTCACATGATTGTCAACTTCCAGTTCACTGGTCTCGGAATAACTTTCCCTCGTGCCAGCATCACCTTTAGCGTTCAACTTGGCTGTTACCTTCAGATGGGATGCTGAAGATGAGCACGGAAGCCTTGTAACATCTTCATCAGTGCTTTCGCTTTCGTCATCTGAAAGTCAGACAGTCAGACACATGTAATGCTTGGAACATCAGAATTCTCTTAAGTGCCGATTCTGAAGATGTTGATAGAGCATTACGTCAACTACGACACTAAACATTATGTTTCAAAACCTAACGATGGATGCCTTCGCCTTCTAAATAATGTTTTACCTGAACAACTAAATGGTGTTACATTCATCTGCGCATCAGAATTGGACCCCGAATCAGACTCTTGCAATTTTTTCTTGGCTGGCTTTACCCCATTTCTATATTTCCCGTGGCTAGACATTTGCCTAAGGTTCGACATCGTAAGCCTGCCAAACAACGTCAAATTTCATGCATTCCGCGATAAAAAAGGTTCTAATCATTGTGATGAATGGTCATGGGCTCAGACGCTCACCTTCGAATAGCCCTGTCTAATTCGCTAGTTGCAGATGACCTGCTTGCATTCTTGCCTAGCCCCAACCTGATAAAGCGATTCTCACGAAGTTCCTTGATGATGGAAGGATTCAGCTTTTTAACGACAACATTGACCTTCATTTTCAACTTCTCTTGCTCGGAGTTTGAGTCCGACAATTTGTCCTTTGAGGTGCTATTACGATGAATTCTTTTCCGGAACTTCTTTCGCTTCTGGCTATCTGTAATCTCGTCCCCAGTATCTTCTTTGTCTGATCCAGATAAAGATGAATCAGTGAGGCAGGTCAGCACACCCTTCTTGTCCCTTGGCAAGTCTGTTGAGCATTTGGGCTTATTAGATTTACCGCGTCCGATGGGCACGTCTTCAGAATCTGACGAGTCAATATTACTCTCATTGTTCCCTTTCCCTTCCGCGTCTGCAATACCCGGACTTCCAAATGTGAGTTTCTTACTTGCTGATAAGCTTTCTCTTGCCAGAAGCGTCATTAATTGCAGAGGTATCTGCAGTATTTGGAGTCACAATTTCACGATCTAATGCAACCGATTTTGCCTCCGATTTTGAAATACCGTTGGAGCTAGATGAATTAAGTTTAGAACCAGAGTATCCAGGTGTACATGGATAGAATTCTTCCGAGTCACGAGCCTAATGTAAAAATTGAAAACGTGAAATGGGTATACAAAATTAGTGGAAATCAAGTTCTCCCCATTTTCAATTTATTTACTTCAATGATTCAAGTTGTAACTTACCACACTCAGCGAAAGTTTTCTAGCTGCAGTGTTGAATTCTTCAAGCTTTACTTTTGGTGCGGCTGGCTGCCCGAAAACAACAGTCTCCGGGTCACTGAAGTCCTCGTCATCAAAACTCTGGAAATTATCTGTGTCTTGCAGGCTCTCTCTGGGATGCACAGAAACTTTTCGACTAATGCTCGTTTTCTTAAGTGATGCGTCTGCACGACTTGAGCGACTCGTGCTGCTTGCCTGGCTGGCTCGAACTGTTGACGAGTTCAAGAGCACCGTATCAGCCGGACTTAGTGCGTTGAAATCTATATCTGCATTAGAAGACGAAGATTCATCCCCTTCTGATTCGGGTACAGAAACCTTAGCCTGGGCACAGAATTCTGATCCAGGAGCACGTGAGTCAGCAAGCATGTCGTCAGAAAGAAGAGGGTTCGCCTTCGCTGCGGATGAATTTTCTTCTAGAGTGGATGACGGAGACGAAGTTGATGGTCCCGTGCCAGAGCGGCCACGAACCTGCATCACTGTAGTCGTGTCCGAGTCTTCACCTTCTGAAGTAACCGGGGAAGTCATGGTGTTGGTGGTTGACGTTACCCCTGCTCTCGCAGAATGTGGCGGACTGTCTGGTTGGGATTGTTCCCGGTCCCGATAAGCTATGCGGGAGTCAAACTTTTTCGCCTGATCGGGAAAGGTTTTCTTGTACTGATCGTAGATTTCCTTGTTGAGGCACTTCAAACTTGTGATTGTATTTTCAATAGTTTGATGAATCATATGAGTCAGTGGCATTTCGAAGGTCCCGGGGGGCGCTGAAGTCCGATCTACTTTACGAGAGAGGCCAGTGAGTTCTTCCAAGAAACCTTTGCAAGACGTCTTCAGCGTTGATGCCAGCATGCCTGTTTCTTGACATTGCATTTTAAGAAATTTCTCGAAACCCCGGCTTTCGTCTTCGTCACCTTGATTGTCTTGTGGGTCGTCCATTTTGATCTTGAAGTTTACCAAGTTGACCTAGTTTTATTTATCAAATTAAATAATTAAATTCCAGGCTCCCATAATTCCCAACCTATCTGAATAATACGAATAATGAAAAACACATGTTCATAGCTGAGCAATTTACGCAAAATTGACTTGAAATTTCTCAAACGTCTATGTGTTGAGCCCACTCCACTTTTGACTTTCTACTTGAGGAAGTTTTGAGCCTTGAGCCACAAGACAAACAATGACTAATGAAGTGTTTTCCACACACCAATTGCCAATTAATTAATCAGCTCCTTAGTTAATAATCGTACTCAGAATAGTGTATTGTTGAGCAGCTTACCTATTTAATTTGCAAGTTCTTCGGCACTACTTCTTACAGTTTACTTACTGTTACTTCTAGCCACCTCGTCAATTGGCACAGGGCAGGACTGACGAGTCAATGGAGCAAAGTCAAACTAATTGTTTTCAAACTACATTTAATAGGTGAAATCTGAGTCACACGTTTAAACAGTATTGTCAATTGTTAGTGAGGTATTTCGGGCAGGCAA
>JAAXYW010002026.1:0-17465 GCA_036851895.1 Orthonychiurus folsomi
AGCTAAATCTTCCAAATCTAAGCTCTCCTTCAAAAATAAAATTACGGAGTGGCTCATGAGTAAACGGTTAAATGATTATGTATTCTTTTAAATTGAGTTACCCTTGTATAAATTATTACTTTTAATTAGATCTTGTGCACTCTGTAAAATTTATCTACTGTTTAGAATAGAAATTTATTGTTGTTATCATTTTTGTTGGCAATCCGCTCCTGTCGTTTATAAAAGTTAATTCTTATGACATTGAGCCTTGAATAAAACTATGAACTGAACTGAACTTCCAAACTTCACAATTACTTTGTGTTAAGGCTAAATCAAACAACACAAAGCTTTAAAAATATGTTGAAAAACTGGTATAATCCTTAGCAGCTTCGTTTATAATTAGTTTACAGTTACTCATGTACATTGAAAATGACATACAAACCCAAATCCATTGGCGATGCTTTTTTAAATCAAATCAAACTCTCTACTTTATGAATATCCTGTCTAAATAATTCCACTGATTTAGTCTATGAATATTTTAGCGCTAAAAAGTAGACATAATACATTTGATTTTGATTTGATTTGATTTATTTATTAAAGTGTTCTACCAAGGCATTCATGTGTAACAATTAAGCCATTTAGTTGATTGGCTAACATGGCAACACAACTCTCATAAATTACTTGGCCTGCAGTCCACTCAAAAGAAAGAGGGGGTGGGGTGGGGGAACAAGGATTGTGATTCATTTTTGTCTGTTTTTTAAAATTGCTTGCACGTAGTTATGACATCGCTTTAGAAAAGCGTAATTTGTTTCCGAGTCAAGCAGACTCAGGATATCAGTTTTGTTACTACCGAGTCCCGGCAGCATGCTGTCTCTCTTCTTAGCATAGCCCGGACACCACTCCAGCATGTGGTAGAGTGACTCCGCTTCCCTACATCTGGGGCAAGGTATCTCTTTGGCTACACCCAAAGTTAGCCACCACCCGCCCATGAATAAGGCAGGGTAACCGAGCCTCAACTGGGCAGTCAAAGTGGCAAGATGTTTCGGGAGCTTGTTTTGAAAGTACGGCTCCACTCTCACACTGTAATTTTTCAATTCTCCGTAATGTGGCATTGTGGTTGCCTTTTTTGCACATTGCATGTCCACTTTTTTCAGACGTCCAGCCATTTGGAAAGGGAATATATGTTTTACGGCTTTTATGGAGCTCGCATGTGCCATCTTTCATAACTTTTCGTGACCCTACTGCACCAGCATTTCCAGCAGCAGTGAGCTCCAGCTCGACTTCGCAGGAGTTTCAGGGTTTGATACCTCTCTCAAGGTCGTGTAAGCGTTGTGGATTACACTCTCTTTTCCTTGGGTCATGATTCGCTCCCTGTATCGGAAGGCCGACTTGAAAACTTTCACCTTCATGTGGAAGGTGGAAGTACTCGTCCGGTTTCAAGGCGAATAAAGTAACAAGGAGAGTTTCTCGGAAGATGTGGTGCTCTTTTATAAAATGCTTGCTGCAGCTTTTTATTTTTCTTTGCATGAGCAAGACCCCAGATTTCGGCGGCATAGCAAGTGGTTGATCTCACCGAGGACTCAAAGAGTTTGTTCAGGACTGAGATATCTAGAAACTTGGGCCGGGACAGCGCGTGAAATACTGCATTTTGCGCGGCGAGTCCTTTTTAGATTTAAGGCCTGTTTATACTCGTCACTTTCATCTTCACCTTCCCCTTCCTCTTCACCTTCCTCTTCACCTAAGCCAATTTATACTTTTTATTCACCTTCACTTAACGCTAGGGTCCGAAAGGTGAAAATTTAACTTAACGCTAGAGTAGGATCCGATCCTACTCTTAAGTGAAGTGACAGGTGAATTGTGGCCGCGCGTAGTGACTCAATTCAAATTCTTGATCAAATTCAACTTATATTTTGAGTAGAACACAGGCAATGCCGGTCCCAAAAGAGTATTCTCAGTTTTTCTACAAGTACCACAAGTGAAATGAGTGCTAGCGGGCCAGTTGTGGGCGCAAGTGTGGACCGTGTCCGGACTAGTTACCCGTGACTTTTCAATAAGACGCCTGACCCGTGCCGTGACTCGTAACTTTTTTGTAATCACTGTAGCGCGCAGTGAGCTCCACTCCTGCTAATATTCATTGTTGGATGTTAAAGTGTATATTATTAAGAGGGTTGGACCAGATATCCGGCCATATGCATTATCTTTTTTTATATCACGGGAATTGGCTTCGGCAATTCAGCTATTCGGCACTATCCGGTATCCGGCCAAAAAAATTAAAACATTGTTTAGCATGTGCCGGATATTCGCCCAAAAACAGTGGTGTCGGGCCAAATCCGGCTCCGGTCAATTGCTATTCGGCACTTTCCAGTATCCGGCTAAATGGCCGGATACCACTAATTATTGCAATCCACTATAAATTGTATCCCTAATTATTTGCTAGTACCGTATCCCAAATTTGAGAATTTAACACGAACTTTTTTAACATATAAAATTTAGGGTGACCAATAACGCAAACTAAATTACTTGTGTATTACCAGCACTAAAATTACCTTCCCCGAATTCTCAGTGCAGTGCGTCATTTAGAGTTTGGGATATTTCTGTATTGGTTGTCATAAATTTTCCAACTTTAGCCAATTCTTGTCTACACAACAAACGAGGAGGCAATAGCGTTCATTTTCATGTTAAGATTTTCGCGCTTCGCAATTTATACTTTCTCGTCATACACAAAGAGGAAGGTGAAAAGTGATTCCGGGAGAGGGGAAGTGAAAGGGAAAGAGGAAGGGGAAGGTGAAGATGAAAGTGACGAGTATAAACAGGCCTTTAGGCTTTGGTCTTTATGGCAAAAGACCCCATGGAGGCAAAGGTCACACCGAGGTACACGTACGACTTGACTGTCTCAAGCAGCTTTTTTTCCAGAATATTTTATCGCTTTCACGTATTCTTCCTTCTTTTCTGAATACGAGCAGCTTGGTTTCATTAAAATTTGCTTGCAAGGCCCTGGAATCAAAGTACTTGGAAGCGATGTTGACTTTGATTTGGAGGGATTCCCTTGACTATGCCACAAGAACAATGTCATCTGCATATAGCAAGATGAGGATAATACGGGCCTGCAGCTTTATACCTGTCAGCAGTGGTTGAGCATACAAACTGTCCACGAGACCATTAATGTAAATGTTAAACAGAGTCGGGCTGGCCGACTCGCCTTGCAGGACTCTTTTCAATATCTTTATTGGATATGTGGGCCCCTAATGTGCCTTTATTCTTGCATTTGCAAGGGCGTACAAGATAATGGAAAACCCTGACAAATCTTTTGGGAATGCTAAAGTCTATCAAAACCTTCCAAAAGTTGTGAGGCGGGGTATCAAATGCCTGTGATAGGTCCACAAAGCAGCACCACAACTCTTTACCTTTTAAAAGCTGCACTTGCATGACGCAAAAAATGGTGAAGATGTGGTCTTTTCTGAATCCGCCCTGGTATTCCGACACTTGGTCTTTGACAAAATAGTTCAGCCGGGAGTCAAGCATTGCAGTGTATAACTTCTCGATCGTATTGAGAAGCGCAATGGGTCTGTAATTTTGAGGGAGGCTTTGGTCACCTTTCTCAAATCGGAAGATATAGCTGCAGCACACTATTCGGCTAGTACTCGCCCGGTGTTGTAAAACAGCTGGAATAGAGAGCATAAAAAAACAAGCTTCCACTGTTCATTTGGAATTAGATCTGTGCCTGCCGCTTTTCCATTCCTTGGTCTTTTCAGGTGAAGTTTCAGATCGAGGGTTTGGTTAGGTTCTAGTGTAGGGTCATTTGTCTCAGCACTGCCAATTTCCGAAACAGAGTAAGTCTCAGATCCCGCAGCAAACACAGACTTAAAATGCTTAAACCAAGCAGCTTTAGAGATAGAATTTGCAAATGACTTAAATGGCTGCAAATTCTTGATTTTATATTGTGGAGATCCTTCTCCTGGGACTTATCGTACTCCTCTTTTTTGGCATGGCATGTGTTCTTGTTCTGGGATGATTTAGTCATCCCGTCACCTGGCTGCCTCAGTAGGGCGAGCGAGCGAATAAAATATTAAACCCTAAATACAGTGTTCAAGGGCCAAAATACCGAGCACATGGGCATAAATGATACATCACATGATGTTATTTAGACAGCGTGATTAGAAAATATACAAATTATGCATAATTTAAACTTAATGTGAGCATATAGGTACACCAAAGTCCACATCTGCTTTATTATGACGACATCAGCATGAAATTCGCAAGACACAGGGTTTCCTTCATTTCTTCTTCAGCGCTTCAAGGAGTTGCCGGCTTGCCATTTTAATAGCCCACATTTCGCATCATGTCATGGCTCTTGAGCAGAGGGTGTCTTCAACAGCTTTAGGGTTTTACACGTGCTAGTGACTACCGAATGGAGTTCTTTGTAAATTACCTGGGGGTCTAGACACGCCGCTTTCTTTTGATTTGGCTGTAACAAGTCAGTCTCCAGGAATTCAACAAATGCACTCAGCTTTTTGTCCAGCATAAATTTGAACTGGGCAGCAGTTTCGTTGGATTTTGGTGATAATACATTGACCGCGTTGTGTTTTGACAATGCATTTGCGGGCAGCTTCGAAGCAGAGCGTTCCAGCAAGGAAAAGTGGTCGGAGTAAATGAAGTCAAGAATACTCAACTCATTTATAAAGCAGCTGGCGGCAGGGGTGTAAAGTGCCAGGTCTACGACACTTGCGCCCAGGGTCGAATCATGAACAAATGTCATATTGCCACACTCGTCTTCTTTAACATTGCCATTTGCAATTAGAAGGCTAGCTTCAGCAACTAGAGCCAGCATCAATTCTCCGTTTCTGTGAAGGACCGAGTCACAAGAGTCGCAGTTGGATACGCAAACTACGTCTTTCTTTCCAATTCTCGCATTAAAATCGCCAACCACAATGAGTTTCTGTTGGTAAGCACCAAAATGTTTATTTTGCAGAATAACTCTTCTGCAGCTTGCTGGTAGTTTAAGTCAGGAGGTAGGTAAACACACATCATATTTAGCTTGACTTCTGGGAGCCAAAGCAGCATGTGTTATCGGTCAGCCGGAGCTAAGGAAATATCCCACCCTTTCCTTAAGCAAGTGACAAAGCCACCTGAAGCTCTCCGCTTCTTGGTCGTTTTTGTACCTGGGACTTGCAATATATTGTATTTACATTTGATTTGGGAATTGTCCCAAGGCTTTCAGAGTTGGGTCTCGACCAGGCATAATATTGTCGGTTGGGTGGCGAGCAGCCTGTGAAGGAACTCGCTGGTTTTTGACCTAAGCCTTTTAACGTTATGAAATGAAATTGTGAAGGGGGTTTGGGACTTATGTGTTTTGGGTTGGGGTTGAGTGGACTGGCCGAATTCTTATGATCTTGGGTTTGTGTTTACATTCCGCCGTACCTGCGGCAGCTCAAATTGAGCTTTTCTGGCTTCGTGGGTAAGGTCAGCATCGACGTACACATTTGGCAACAGGAGGGAGTTAGAAAGGTCAAAACGTTTGCTTCACAAAATATCTCTGTGTGTTGAGCATTAATAGATTAATTTTACGGGGCGGGCAGCGCCAGTTTTTGCGGCTCCCCCTCTGGTGACTAAAATTGATTTGCACTCAGGTACATTCAGTTCCGAGTGCAGCGTCGCTGAATGAGCATGCATATTGGCTATTGTTTCATTCTGCAGCTCTGGCAGCCCTCTTGCAACCAGGTTGTTGAGCCTCTGCAAGCGGTCTAAGTCTTGTGCAATCTTTCCGCATTTCTGCATGTCAGCAGCATTTGCACTAGCCGACGGAGCACTCTTCAAGATTTCCAGCTCTTGCTCTAGAGTGTGCAACTCCTGCTGCGTTTGGGTGAGACTGTTTTGAAGGGCCTCCACCTTCACCTCAAGGCGGTCAAATTTGAGGTCAATACCATCGACCGTACTTTTGACGTCAAGCATAATCTTTTGTAATTCATCCATGCCTGGGTCAGAGGTATCTTCCAGGGGTATTGGCGTATTAAATGTAGCCGGCAGCTTCGAAGAGAAGAGTTTATTCTTTTTTTGCAGGATAGTGCTGAACTCTGTTCATTCCCGCCGTAATAAACTTTTCAATGCCAGGCTGTGCGGGGTCAGGGGTGTTTGTATTTTTTCGTTTCGCTGCAGAACGGCGCATGGGATTGAATTATTTTGTTTTGGTGCCGCCGAGCGCGTTCAGTGTGCTAGTAAAATAGTTGCTTACGTGGGATAAAAACAAGATAAAAATTGGTGGGTCAGTGGGGTAAAATCAGAGTAAAATTAGTCTGCGGGATAAAACTGGAGTAGAATTAAAATCAGAGCATGCTGTAGAAAGGAAGTGGGTAGTGTGAGCAAGGCGGCCGCGCGCTGCCAGAACAAGCGCTAGCACCTGCAGCAAAACACGGCACTACTCCACCACTGCTTTGGCACACAAGACTCGTCTACCACAATCTTTGAACACGGCACTACTCTACCATTTGCACACGGCGCTCCTCAATCCTATGCACTGTTTCGTAAAATTATAATGGTCAGTGGTTAATCAGTTAATCACTGGCTCAGCACAAAATTGATGTTAAAACGCGCACAGGGCCTGTGACAACACTTTCCACTAATTATTAAAGCTGGGAGATTCAAAAAACCTTCCTAATAAACACAAATCTGCAGAGGAAAGGAGAGAGGGACTTCCTTCCACTTGAAGGCTGCGCGGCGGCTCCAAAACCAATTGCATGGTTTTCTCAAGATAGGTTAACATTACACCATTAGAAGACTTGGTGATTTGCATCAATGGTGAAACAGTCTAAAATGTAAATCAGTATAAGTATTAGGGTGTTTTATTTGATTTGCGGTTAACTTTTAAAGATCATGTAGCATGCATTGATCCTAAAGTGAATTCAGCTCCTGTCATTTACATAAGTTAACTCTTACGGCACTGAGCATTAAATAAAGCTTTTGAATCTGAATCTGAAAATCAGCAATTGGAGAGATAAACAAAATTAAGAGACTAATAAATAACAGAATTTTTGCCCTACTAACAAAAACTTATGTTATCCCGCTAATGAATTATGCTATGCTAATATGGAGTGTTTCCACGGAATTGGAATTAATTCAAGCCAAAATTTATAAACTATTGCTTACATACCACCACCCGCACTTAGTTAAATTCTAAGTCAAAACTAACTGGGCTCAATCCCCGGATAAAAATAAAAGTGGAGTTTGAAATGCAAACTCGCGCATGGTAAAATTGATTATTTGGATTTACTGGAATGCGTTTTTGACTTTTTTGGAAAAATTAAACTATTTGACTGCGGTTAATGCTTTTAAAAGTCTAAAATATCCTACAAAAAATCATGGGTTACAAGATATTTTCTCATGAATAAGACACGGGGATTTTCATGTGCAAACTAGTTCTGGTTCTAGTTTATTTTATTAAGGTCATCATAAGCATAACTTTCACAATATGACATGAACATTGATATATCCAAAAGTGCCTACAATTACCACTAACCTTAACTAACCACTAACCAACTTAATTAACACCTTAATTATATGTATCCACTAGTTCTGGCAATATAGTAAATCGTATGTAATAATAAACTTATATAATTATAACAGCATCATAAAATTTAAAATTCATAATTGACAACATTTACAAGTGGTAACTACTCAACACTATACCAGACAAATCAACAATAACCTGTAATTTTGTCATGAATATATTACCTCTCGATTGCACAATGTGCGCAAATAATTTGCCCTGGAAGGTCCCGAGCCCCTGGTTCAATCCTTTTAGGTTTGCCGGGAGTTCGTTCCAACATTTGAGTGAGGCAATTTTTAGCGAATGCGAGATCTTCGCCCCAATAATTGCAACTGCACTCAAACCGTTATTAGTACAACTGCGTGTACTCATATTATGTGCGCCTACTGCGCTACGCGTAAAATTTTTTTCCAGCGCGCTGACTCGCGGGGGAAATTTTAAAAAAATTGAAAACGTTAATGGTTTTATTTTATTACTTACCTTTTACATAAGTAAGTCCTTCCGTAAAAGTTAAAATACCGTTTCGGTCTAATCGATCCGCATATTCCACTTTGGAATGTGCTTTTCTGCAATCTTTTACGGTTTGCGCTGTAGCCCACAAAACCGCTTGTTTTGCCCAAAACCCTTTGCGATGGAACTTTGCAAGCAATGGGTGATGGTACGAGAGCAATAGTGAATAAAGTCGTTTCTGTAAAAAACCTGGATCCAAACTTACTGTCCATCCCTAAACCGGCAATGAATAGTCAATTATTCAGTTCAGTTCATAGTTTTATTCAAGGGCCAATGTCATAAAAATTAACTTTTAGAAACGACAGGAGCGGATTGACAACAAAAATGATAACAACAATAGAACATCTGGAGTAATAAGTAAATTTTTACAGAGAATTATCTGATAGTGATGGGAGTAATTTATACAGAGAAAAAGCATTTAAAAAAAAACATTGTCATTTAACCTTATTTTTACAAGTTATTCCGTAAGAGAATTCTTAAATGAAGCTAAAGGGAGGAATTGGGCGTTTCGTACTGATGAGCTTTTGGAATCGGAATGTCATTTTAGCTCGAATAGGACCAATGTGTTTGGAAAAAGTTAAGCACTCTTCAAAATCTATTCCTAGATAGCAAAAAAAATTTACTCTCGATTTTTCAAAATGGGGTTTCAATATGTTTAAGGTTAATTGCTGGCAATTTATTGGTCTTATTTTTTGCTCTAAATTTGGCCGGTTTTTGGAAAAATATAATCATTGACTTTTTAGGATTAAGGGATAGATCATTAGAAAGCTACCAATTGTTAATATCATTCAACTTTGACTTAAGCCTTTGCAAGAGAGAGTTTAAGCATTTATCAGCCATGGACAACGCAATGTCATCTGCAAAAAGCTGGGCAATATCTAGTAGGATTTGGGAATGATCCTCGAAATATAGCAAAAAGAGGAGAGGTCCTAATACTGATCCCTGCGGAACACCTGCTCTAAGGGGAAAGTTATCAAAGAGGTGGCGCCCCAAATTGATTTTGAACTGGCGGTGAAGAAAGTAGTCAGCTATTAGTTTTAGTAGGTAATCAAAAAATTTAAACTTAACTTTGTTTGGAGATTAGTTTTTGGAGAGATTCAAAGGCTTTGGTTAAGTCCAAGAAAACAACAGCAGTTATTAGGTTATTATTTAGGAAGCGATATATCGTCTGAGCCAGATCCGCTATTGCATGCCCCCTAGCCGAAAACCGTATTGGAAAGGATTGAGGGTTAGGTTGTTAACAAGTAAGGTTGTTAGGATTACCTGCGACACGTATTTCTCAAAAACTTGTGATGGGAAAGGAAGGTTGGAGATGGGTCGGTACGAGAGAGGGTTAGTGGGGTTGTCAGCTTTTTCTAAAATTGGAGTGTCAGTTCCAAGTTTTCAGGCTGACGGGAATGTGCAGGAAGTCAAACAGCCATGAAAAATGAAAAATATTAGTTATAACTGGAAGTAATTCAGGAAGGAATTTTTTGATGACTTTTGCTGGGACTCTGTGAATACCATTTGCACAATCATTTGTAATATCAGAAATTAATTTATTGAGGATGTTACCGGCTACATTGTTAAAAATTGTTGGTTTGGTGTCCACTTGAATGGTTTCAAAAGCAGACCTAAAGACGGTTTCAGAGGAAAGATCAGTCTGGAGGTTGGGATTATCGAAGTTTTTATAGTTAATGGTTTGGATAAATTTGGGTGAGAAGTGGATTCTTGGTTTTTAATGACCAGAAAGATAAGGTGATGGTCTAAAAAGGATACAGGAACAACTCCAGATTGACGAACAAATGTTAGTCGTGGGTAGTAAATGTGATCGATCAGTGAACTAGAGCCCAGGGCAACCCGTGTTGGTTCTTTAATAAGCTGTACAAGGCCATGCAATTTCATATTATTAAGTAGGTCAGCAGATGCGGGCATGAGCAAGTTAAGATTTAGGTTAAAGTCGCCTAGTAAGCAGTAATCAGAATAGATTTCCCGTATTTGCAAATTCAGTTGGTTAAATAAAGTGAGAAAGGAGTTCTCGGCTGAGAGATAGGACGGGGGTCTGTAAAGAGAAATGACAATAAAGGCTAGGCTATTTGGGAATTTTATGGAGATGAGAAGGTATTTTACTTTGTTGTCAAAATTAATATTGAATGTGAGTTGGGTACTATTAAACCGTTCGTGTATGCAAGTCAGGAGTCCGCCTCCTTTTGCCGTTGGTCTGTCTTGTCTGTACAAAATGTAGCCGGGGATAGTGAAATTTATCGTGGAATCTGTATTTAACTATGTTTCGGAAAGAGTAAAGACATCAAAAGTATAAAGTGAAAAAAAGCAATATGGGTTAATTTTAGAAAATTAAGACGAGAACCATTTCGCCCTTATCCAAACGCTCGTGAATCTTCGTAGGAAACACCGTTAGGGCAGTCTGGCAAGATCTCCTACTGCAAAAACCATGCTACGCATCCGCGAGCAATCCTTTACTCTCGACCGCGGCGCTATTTCTGACAAGGGAACCTCACTTATGGTCACAAAGTTCAGAGGTCTCATATTGTTTTCAAGATACTCCACTATCCTCTGACCAAGAGTCAGCAAACAAACTTCTGCAGAAATCTCCTGGGTTTAGCTAGGTACTTTTTGAAAAAAAAATTTGAAATCTTTTTACCCATAAAACGTCAAATTTCCCATGTTAATCAGCATGGGAATTGAAAGTTTTTGAAGTCGATTCTTAACTACTACAGGCACGAGCGGACGGTGATGGTATTGGTGATAAGTAAAAATCTGTTAATTGATATTTAATAACGTCAACTACAAACTCTGAGCTTATTTCTGACCTCTTGAGGTCATTGGTAACATTTCGTGAAGTAAGGTATAATTTCACATAATTTTGCAAAAGTTTGCATAATTTCACATATTGCATAATTACAAATACTTCTGCAAAACTTTGCATAATTTTGCATATTGCATAATTTTGCAAAGTTTCACTTACTCTTTGCATAATTTGCAGAGGTCAGAAATAACCTCAAAGTTTTTAGTTGACCTTATTAAATATCAATTAACAGGATTTTACTTATCACCAATACCATCACCGTCCGCTCATGCCTATAATAGTCAAAAACCGACTTTCAAAAACTTTCAATTCCTATGCTGATTAACATAGAAAATTTGAGGTTTACCAGGGGCTTCTCATGTAAAAAAAATTCGAAATTTTTTTCAAAAATTTGGTAGCTAAAACCAGGAGATTTCTGCAGAAGTTTGTTTGCTGATTCTTGGTCAGGGGATAGTGGGGTATCTCGAAACAAATATGAGACCCCTGAACGTTGCGCCCATCTAGTGAGGTTCCCTTGTGAGTTTAATAACTCTCTTAGATGACGTAGAGGGAGCTGGTAGGTTTGAAATAGACCGATAGTTGCCACATTCCAGTTTCGAACCCTTGTTTTTGTGAAGGGGGATAACAAATGCTTCTTTAAACGATCTCGGGACGACTCTATCCTGGAGAATTCCTGAGAATATGTACGTTATGGGGGCTAGTAAAAGATGAAAAGTATTTTCCATGATGAAATGCGGTATAGCACCACGAAACTCGGTCTTGAATTTAAAGTTCTTAGCTGCCTCTATGACTTTATTAATAGAAACGCGGTTGTCTTTCATGATATCCGGTAAGTGAGAAAAAGAAAGCTCAAAAACTTGTCGATTAAATTTGACAGGAGTTTTGGAATCTCTAAAACTATCAGCCGGCGCGTCACAAGTTTCATTTTTTTCAGTTAGGACTTTATTGTTTAGCTTAATGTTAGCAATAGCAGGGAGTTTAACGTTATTTGACAGTAATTTGTTAATTATGGTCCAATGTGGCTTGGATTCAGTCAACCCTTGCAATTTTAGCAAATAAAACTTTCTTTTGGCTTTAAAGGTCAGATTGTTAACTTTATCCTTTTGCTATTTGAAATTAGCTTCATTAACAAGAGACGGGATAGATTTAAAATGCGCGTGCAATTCATGCTTCAGTTTAATTTCAGCTAACAACTCAAAAGTAATCCAAGAAGCAGGCCGGCCTTTAATTCTGATTTTTTTAGTGGAGCTATCTTGTTAATAATTGAGAGTAGCATTTTTGCAGAATCATTTTTGAATTAAACTTTTATTTAAATTAAGCTTTGAGTTGAAGTTAACATAAGAGCAAAAGTGATCAGTGGACGTTAATGGAAAAAATCCGCTCTGACATATTTCAGCTTCTGTATTAAAAATGTAAATATGGTCAATTAAAGTGGCTGTGCTTAGAATGACGCGGGTAGGTTCCATGATGATTTGTTTACCATCTGTGGCTCTGCACAGGTTCCTTAAACATTGTGTAATGCTATTATTTTCAAGCATATTAATGTTAAAATTTCCGACTACTATTAAGGGCAATCCCTGCATACATAGTTCATGAACCAGTTGATTGTATGATGGCACAGAGTCCGATTTGCGAACATCCGGCGGGTTATACAGTAAAATTAGAATGAATGGCTTGCGATATGATGGCCAAATGTGTAAGCATGTAACTTCTGTGCGTGGAGGAAATGTAATAGTTTCTGGTATGGGTATTTCCAACGAGCCATAAACCTCTCGCATATACAACGCCGTGCCTCCTTCCTTGTTCCGTAGTCTATCAAACCTCAATAATGAATAACCCTTCATCATGAACTTTTCTGATTTAGACGATGGATTCTACAAAGTTTCCGAAACAGCGAACAATTGAAATTTATGTTCACAAAGAAAGAGCTTCAATTCCTCAAAGTCTTTAGCTATGTCTCGAATATTTAAATGACAAATTAATAGGCCACGTAAAAAGATTATGTCGAATATTTGACTAATTGACTAGGCTACAGGTGATGAGAAGGGATCAAAAATTTCATGCACCTCAATAACAGGAAGAACACAGTCATAAGCGTCATAACTAGTTATTTGAACACGGCAACTACCACAACAATTACAAGTTGTGCACTCACAGTTAATGGAATCCCAACTGGCTTTGTCATGGATACGGAACTTTGCCACCGGCATACCTACACACAGCCTATGAAAATGTTTACGACATGATTTGCATTGGAGCGACTGCATTTTCTTCCCTGTTTGATTAGTGCGTGCAATGCACGCAGCGGAACAAAATATTTTTAAACTCTCTTCAGTCAAAATCTTTAGAAATGAATTACTAAAAATAAACTTATTAAAATTGAATAATTTAGAATAAAAGTGCAGTAGAAATCCACGCCTTCCATCACTGGGCACTACTCTGTGCAATGGTCAAAACAAAGCACAATTGTATTGCTCTAACCTTAGCGGAATAAATGCAAAGTGCATATATACCTGTCGGGATTGTGGGGCGGGAATTTGAGCCTTCTTTACTGGGCACTATACGGTCCAGTGATTCAATAAACAAAGCACTATTGTATTGTATAAGTCAAGGAATGGACCTACGAGCTGAACCAGAGGCCGCGGCAAACCACAAAGTAAATAAAGATATTTTTAAATGATAAAATGATATATGACTAGCAGTAAATTACGTGCGACTCCATCCAAAATCACTTGAGCAGCATTAAAGATGATTCCAGCGCTGCTAAAGAGGATTCCTTTGTCGAAACACCAAGTGGGGAAACTAGTTCAACCCCAGCCAAAATTCGAATTCACGTACAAACTCTGCTACCAAATCCGAATTCACGTTCAAATGCAGTAAAAATTCCGCTCGTTCCGCTGTTTAGAAGTAAAAAAGGTTAACCAAGGTTTTGTACACATAGATTTCTGCTCACGGACAAGTGTCTTAGTTTGGACGCATCGCGGGGATGCAGTGTGTACAATTCCAAGGTTAGGGAAAGGAAGAGGAGAGTAGATGTTCTCTTGTTGACGGTTGAGGAAGGAATGAGGTAATAAAGAAAAAATGAGAAACTAGGAGTTGTACGGATTCAGGTCTATTAGAGCTAACAAATACAAGCTCAAACTTTTCACTTCAATTAAGTATGCCTCATTCAAATACTGGAATGGTTTGCCGTAAACAATTGTGAACTTGGAATTAAGTGTTGAACAGTTTAAAACACGCTTGTTGAAATTTGTCACAGACTCGAGACTGAATATGTATACAAACTAATAACTATACGAAATATATACATATTAATTACGAATATTTATACTTAAAATTGTACTACTAAATTAACATTTGATAATTTAGGTTAATTAATTTTGGTCGGAATTGGTAGTACTGTTAGGTGTATCAATGTACTTCATATGTATTGTTAACAGGAATGTTGCTAATGACCTTAACAAACATTTCCACAAATTTAAAAAACGGTAATCGACCAAAAGACGTAGACCAATAGTGTTCTTCTATGCAGTGAGAGGCCGCTAGGTGACGCTACACCGCGCGCTAATTATACTAGTACAATTATAGTAATTCAAACTTAGTTACTCACAATGGTGCATGTCAAGTCTGCCATCCATGCCAGCTTTAATTACTAACCATGTTTAATTGACTTGCGTGGAAAAATTGACATCAAGTAAATCAAACCTGATTTACAGTCGGAACAGCACAGGTCTAGGAGCAAAACTGAATAGTGAAGATACAGAGTATCTAAAAGTTGTTGTATCTACATTATTTTTACATAATATTTTAGTGCTTCAGTGGCGGGGTGAAATGCACAAGAAATTCCGAGTGCTGTGGAGAGTCAGTTTGTGAAAATGACCGTTGTGTAAGTCATTCAAAATAGTGTAATTTGTTTTATCAAATAAGACTTATAATTAAGTTTCTTAAAACAGTGTCTTAAGACGTTCGTTAACTGCACGGCTGGAAACTGTTGCAAAGACGACCGCTGTGTACTTGGTTTTAGAGGCCATATTTGTCAACCGGTAAATATTTAGTCCCTTTTTGATTAGCCTAAGTTCAAAAAATGTCATTTAAGCAACGCAAGTAAATGAGTTTGATGTATTTGTAACCTAGCTTTTGTATAGAGTAAACTTGGCCATGAAAAACTACTGTACTAAATAAGTAATACAACAAAATGGCGCAGTCTAATCCAATCATTATAATCAACCAATTTGGACAACAACAATAACAATTTGGCAATTCCATATGTCTCAATTTGAAACGTTGTGACTAGAACCTTAAACCTGTAAGAAATTAACTTTAGCAATAGCCTTGAACGCTGACTTTTAAGAAATCAAGGGGTCACTCCATTCCAGCAGAATCCAAACCGGCAGAAAAAAGTTGCATTTCAGCAGAAACAAAAATAAAGCACTGCACAGGGTTGCTGGTGTGTGCAAACTTCTTTTTTAATATGATTAACTCTTAAATATATGCGAAGTGCGGTTATAATTTATCAATAGGTAAATGATATTTAAAATTTAGAAAATCTTAATTCTTTTTAAAAAGGGCAGTCAAAATGTTTTTTTGCGCAATTACACCTTAATCTAAATCCCAATCAATTTTGAATTACAAATTAAACCCAATTCTTAATCCCAACTCTGTCTAATTCTTAATCCCAACTCTCTAATTCTTAATCACGGTTAAGAATTTTTAATCCTCAAATAGGATTAAGTAGTGATTTTAATCCACACCAGCGGCATGCACAAAGTGTTCTCAAGCATGCGTGTTCTTAGTTGGTCATGCATGTGACCAATTCGAATTAAAGAAATTTGATGTGAAGAAAATATCAATTAATCTATAATCAAGAATTAATCAACGCAACCCCGGTCTTGGCTCAAAAAATTTAATTTCAGCGTTCTTAGACGTTCGCTTTGACACACAACTAAAAAAAAGATGAGAACGGATGAAAAAAAGTCTCATCCGTTTAATCGTAAACGTAATTAATATGTTTCATATCACTGCATACATTATTAGCCCAAACCTCACACATAACATCACAAGTCTGCGAAGCAAACCTGCAACCCTGTACAGTGCTTCATTTTTGTTTCTGCTGAATTGGAAATATTTTCTGCCGGTTTGGATTCTGCCGAAATGGAGAATGGGAGGATTCCAAATCAAGTCCTTTCAAAATCCACCGCAACCCGGATCAAGGACTAAATTTCAAACCTTTTTTATAACTTAGCACATTTTCATGCTCACTTGAAAACTTAAAGGAGTTAAAACATTTATCTAACTTGGAATTATTCTAGATAATACTGTAGTATGGTAAGTCCTACCATAAAGTCTAGTAATAATTCCGATAATTAGATGAAATAATACGCGGGATACTCAGCGTTGATTGTTGGGTTTTCAAAATGAAAGCAGACGCTTATTATTTATTCAGCGGAAGGAAGTTCTCTTTCAGAAGCCCGTACACAACTTGTTTCTCAAAGCTTAAAGCAATACATCTCATTCCCAGGTTCTAACCGTGGGACAAGTACCTTGCATTTTGCCCGGATTGCCGGGACTGTCCACCACATGTGGAATTGCTCCCGGGTTGAGCAATTCCCCATGTATGATGCTAAATTACATTTTTGAGTAATTCTCATTTTAGGTTCACCACATCCTAACCTTTCTTGCCGAAAGAAAAAGTTGTAGACTTTTTCTCAGTCTAAAAAAAATGTTACAATTACAAGCTTGAGTATCAGCAAAAATAATATCGATAGTAAACAACGACCTAAATGAACCAAACAATGCATGTTATTGTTTTAAGGAACAGAAAATGAATAGAAAGCGCTACCGTTAAAATGAAGTCCTACAAACCTTATTCTACCCATCCTAAATAGATAAGGGAAAACTCTGAGTCGGACGTCCTCAGAGAAAACCTTAACCGTACTCACCGGTACCTTTTCCTTTTACACGTTATGGTTTCTTTTGTAGTATTCGTGAATCAAATCAAATAATATATCCAACATTACATTGAGTTATAAGTTTGAATCGTCTAGAATAATATCAGTGTAGTAAACTTTGGCACTTTGTTAGCTTTCAAAAAGGTCGACCACATTCCATGTCCAATGTCCACTTTACCCTTGTTGTAGGTGTATTTGTCCCATCGCAGCCGTGCCTACTTAATATCTTACTTCACTTTCTGTTACAGCCGTTGCTCTTATTCACTTGAAAATCTTATTTAAAGCTTGATCTTTCTTTCCACGTTTTTTTGTGGGGCGATGGACTGGCCCTTCCGAGTCGGAGGAGGATGATGATGATGAAGATGCAGATGCAGCGGAGGAAGATCCGCTGGGGGAATGCCCTGGTGTAGGTGGAGGTGCGGAAGATATTGGAGAGCACCCTGCTGCAATAGGGGAAGGGGTACCTGCGGTTGGGCTCCGGTCTCTATAGGGATGAACCTTGGATGTGTGGTCCAGCATATCTTTCAGGCAGATAGATATTTCCCCGCAGCCACTTACGGGGCATTTGAACAGCTTGTGGGTCTTCTCATGTCTTGTGAGGTGGCTTCGGCTTCCGAAGGGCAGTAGTATAAGAAAGACCGATTCTAGCGCACCTCAATAAAAATCACTAAATTTCAACGAA